>CM037855.1:60030879-60250253 GCA_021234595.1 Delia radicum | reverse complement strand
TTAAAAACTACTCTGAGTTTTGTAGTGGCACTGTCGGGTTTAAATACGGCGTGATGGGGTAAATAAAAATTAGTCGCATCTGAATTAGGGGGATCAACTGCTCTAATATGTCCCATTTCGAAATACTCGCGAATCACGCTATCATAGTGTGATTTCAATGCGGGGTTTTTCAAAAGTCGAGTCTCATTTCGCTTAAACTGGGACAGAGCACTGTTTCGAGAATCTCCTAACGACAATTCATTTAAAAATTCTCTGCGAAAAGGCAGTGAAACGACATAGCGACCATCGGGGTTTCGGTAAGTTGTAGACCGGTAAAGTTCTTCACAAAACTGTTCAGCTTCAGAAAGTTGGGCTGCTTGAGGCACTTCCTCAAGTTCCCAAAAACGAGTCAGTTGAGCATTCAATTCAACGTGACTACAAAACGAAGCAACAGAGTGTAAGGGTTCGATTTGAAAAACTTCACCTGTCACTATCCAACCGAAAACGGTTCTCTGGGCGATCAGGTTGCCATCCGGATGAATTTTAACATCCGTAGTTAAAATTTTTGGATAAACATTTCCTCCAAACAGAATATCCATGCGGGTACATCTGACATCAGCCATTGTAATTTCGGGGAAATTAGAGGATACCATACTCGAGAGTGAACACGAGGGCAACCGACCGGTTATTTTCTCCACCACATATGCAAATATCTTCATTTCAAAATCGGGGTCGATCGGCGATTCGATCGTAAGAACGCACATGCTGGAAGAATTACCAGCTAAGCAATCCATCATGCCAGTAACGTTAGTTGTTGGCACTGAAAAAGTTGGAATCGCAAGCTTCCTTTGTAACCTTCTCGAAATAAAGGTACCTTGCGAACCAGGGTCAACCAGCGCTCGGGTCGCACATCTGATATCGTTGACACGTACTAAACAATTCGCCGACCCTAAAAGTACTGTCGAATATGGGGTTGAATTCAGATGAGCGGCATACGTGTGAACGTTATGAGCAGCCGCTGAAGTTGAAGGGTTAACATTAAGAGGGGGTTGAGTTTGATTGCTAGCTGGACTCGGGTTTGAAGAAAGCGGGAGCTGGGGTTGTGCAACAACAGAACTATGTCCTGGTTGCCTTACTCCCCTGTGAAGCAAAGAGTGGTGCTTTTGTTTGCACATAGCACACAAATAAAGGCTCTTACAATTTTTGAATTCATGAGAGGTCGCTAGGCAGTTTGAACAACACCTAAGTCGTTTAACGGTAGATAATCTCTCATCAACACTTTGACTCAAAAATGAGGGGCATAGCCTCAATGGGTGTGCACCTTGACAAAGGTAACAACGAGAAAGCACTGAAGTCGTGTTGGTTTTTGTCGCAAAACTCTGCACTTTTCTTGAATCATTAGAAGATTTCTTGGGGTTATTGAAACCTAAGTTTCTTCGCGGGGTATTACAAACTTCGTTTTTGTTCGGGTTTTGAACGGGGTGTGAGCGAGATCCTCTAATATCAGAAATCGATTCAAGCGTTTTGAAATGAGCAGTCAAAAATGTGTCCATATCCTCCCACCTCGGAGTTTTCGCACAAAGTTTTTTCGACTGTTCCCAGAGACTCAGAGTATTATCGGGTAATTTAGTAACGCAAATATATACTAACATCACGTGATAAAAAACTTCAGGGGTTACCTCAAGTAGAGAGAGATTCGTTATACAATCGTTTATGGTTCGTTGTAAACTCTTTATATTCGGACCCGTTTCAAGGGTAATGGGTTTAATACTCAAAAGAGTTCGAAGTTGTTCATTTATGAGCGCTCCTTTGTTCTCATATGTGTCAACTAATTTTTTCCATGCAATTGCATAGCCATCATTAGTTAAAGGCACAGTATGAATGACGTCATGAGCATCCTTTGCCGTTTTTTGCAAAAGGTAATAAAGTTTCTGCACCGGGGTTATACGGGGGTTATTGCCATACAAGGCTGAGAACATATCTCTGAAAGAGGGCCAACTTTTATAGTCGCCATAAAAAATAGGGGTATCGCAAGGGGGTAAATGCATCATTGGTATCGAGCCATTACCAATCTCAGCCTTAGCAGCGGATTTCAAACGATCCAAATGATCCGTTATCAAAGAAATTCCACGAACATAGGCGCTATAAGAGGCCATATAGCGAGATTTTACTTCCACTATCTGTGGACTTTTTGTTTGTCCAGCCTCAATAAGCAAAGAATCATATGCTGACCGAACTCCTTCCCATAAACGATTGAGTTCCTTTTCATGACTATTCAATGATCCAATTCCATGATCCGCTACGGGTATAATGGAAACAAATGCCTCGAATTCCGCTAAACGATCGGCATTGCGAATCAAAGTAGTCAAATCCATTTTCGATCGGAGGTTATAACTGGGAATTTTGACGGAAAAGCACAAAAAAAATATTAAGAGTAAAAACTGAAAATTCGAATCGAAAATTCAAAAGAAAAACGCGGGTGAACTGCTTTCAAATCAAAATAAATGAAAAACGAATCTTAAAAACTGATAAAATCGTTGCCAATTTATCACTTTGTAACAACTGAGACTCAAAAAAAAAATTGGGTAACTCGAATTCTTTACTTTTCCAATGAAAAGTATAAAAAATTAATGGGTTAAAGGGTTAAATCAAAAAATGTTTGATCAAAATCGGGTTAAAAATTAAAAATATGGCTTTATTTTGCAATATAATGAACTAAAAACAATAGTTTTCGCAAAATATTGCTTTAAAAAAATAAAAATAAAAAATAATTTGTAAAACAAATTTTATTTTGTACAAAAAAGGGCTAAAATTTTAAAAAACGGGTTAATTTATCAAAAAAAATTAAATTTAATTATCGAAATTTATTAAAAAATTGCTAATAAATTAGATAAATGAGTAAAAAGAATAAAAATATAAGTCAAAAGGTTGTTTTTACACTTTGTTCGTAAATGTTCTCAAAAAAAAACAAAAAAACCGGGTAAAATTCACAATATTGTGTCCGTTTTACGAGTTAAAATGAATTGAACAATTATTTTTCACAGTGTAAAATCACTTTTGCTATTAATAAACTTTAAAATACACTAGTATTGCGAATAACAAACACGGGTACTCATATATGTGTAAAACGAGTATATTAATTTTCCAAAAAACCGCAAAAATATTCAAAATTATTTATATTATTGATTTAATTTAATAATCAAATGCACAAATATAATTATTTTCCACGGGTTCAATAAATAAAAATGAGTAAAAATCACTTTATTACCGAATATTTTACGGATAACCGGTTTATTCGTTACCCAAAAGTCCGCAACACTAGTGTTATGTGTGTGACTATAAAAAAAATACAAAACAATAACAACAATGGGTATGTTTATACGTTCTCTTGTGCGTTTTGAATGCAAATAAAAAAAAATAAAAATAAATGCAACACACTCACTGGGTAGGAAAAAAAAACTAGAGAACGAAAACAAGAAAAAAAAATATTTGTTTACTTAATAACTTTATTAAACACTTGCACTTTGTATATAACACAAAAAAAATATTTCCTTCGCGAGTCCGTCTGTTTTATTTGACAGCTATTACAACGAGTAAAATTCTTTATTCTCTTTTGTATATAATTTATAGAGTTGGGTAAAAAAGTATTAAAAAAAAGGGATTTTCTTAACAGATGAGTTAACAGAGGTTCAACAATAAAGAAGCGCTTTTAAAGAATTTGGGTAATAACTTTAAATAAAAAATAAAACACACGCGAAAGGATAAATGAAAAAATAACAAAATGCACTGAGTAGAAAAAAAAATAAAGCTTTTTGTGTTTAGCCGACGGGATTTTAACAATTTTTCTTTTTAATAGGGTATTTGTTGTTAATGTATTTTTATTATAAACACTTTTATAATATCACACACACTTTTTAAATTTCAAAACACTTTATTTAAAATTAAAAAAACACGTACCTTATTCCAAAATAATTTTAGTTAAAGAAAAAAGGGGGTGAAAAAATTGGAGCAGTAGGAAAATCCACAAAAAAAATTCCCAGGTTAAAATCAAAAAATAATGGCGGTGTTTTTTGTCTGAAAATAAATATTTTCATCAAAAATATTTCGAGGTCTCGGGGGGTTTTATCCGGTTCGAAGGACCAAAAAATGTTTTCTCGAAATATTTTGTTAGAAAATTAGAAAGTAAAAAAACGGGGTTAATTATTAATGTTTTCAAAAACGTTATAATTATGGTTTTATTAAAATTATAAAATGGGGGTTTAATCAACTTACGTTGGGTATGGGGGTTACAGAAGTAATGAGGAAAAAAGAGCGTGAAGCGCTAAGCAGTTAAAAACATAGAACAGCCCACTGAACAGTAACCGAAGACGGCGTGTCTACATTAGCACTGTCAGTGAGCTGTTCACACTATGCGCGTAAACAGAGGTAATTATTAAGAATTTATTAATGGATAATGATTTTCCAATAACAAATATGAAAATAAATAAACAAAAAACAGTTGTAAATGGTGTGTTGACCAGAGTGGAAGGCAGCGGCAAAAAAGTTTTGTTTTTAATATTGTTTGTTGTTGTTCATGTAAGTACTTATTTTTATATGTTTTGTACCCTACAAATCTTAAGTTGGTAATATTAATCTGTTGTTATGTTTGCGTTATATGTTAATGTATTATATATATATAAAAATTGTTATTATGCTATAATATGTTTTCTTTATATGTATTAATATTGTATTATTATTGGACAATTTTAGACTCCCTGAAGATGTCATTCAAAGAATGACGAAATATTGGAGATATATAAAATAATAAAGTATATTTTATAAATACAAACGTGACCTAGAGCTCAATTATTTAATAAAGTCATTATCTAAATAATTATATTAGTTTATTACATTTTTGTAACTTTTGATTTTTAATTTTAGACGATGGTGGTTAATTTTTAATGAAGTTAATTTTAATTTTTAATGAATATCAAGTTTTGAAAACACTATGTTGAAATTGAAGTGGTAGGAATAAAACGCATCACTTTTGTTTAGAGGATTTTATGGGTTTTTTGTTTTTTTTTTTCTGAAAAGAGATAAAAATACGGCTTCAGTTAAATCAGATTAAAATTTATAAGTTTTGTCTTGACCTTCATATTTATGCAACATTTTGATCAGTGGCGGCTCCAGCTGAAGTCAATCCAAGAATTGTTGCTGAATACAAAATTTAATTTTCCTCGGTGTTCCCGTAACACTTACTTCCACCCAAGAAAAACATAACTTGGCTATTAACTCAAAAACATCAACGAGTTCGTCAAATCTCCATCAGAGCTGTCATTTCGCGCAATTACCTTGTTGCAAAATTTGAAGCCCTTCATATTTCGCCACCTTTCATCTGTACTCTATCCCCTTTTCAAAGATTGCAACACATTAATAGAAGAGTCGTGCTTCTATTCAAAATAACAGAACAGAGCCTCTGGTTTCAATTATACCCACGATCCAAGCGCTTAGTTAGAATATTATCAATTACAACCTACAAAAGTGTGTTTTTTAATATTAAGTTGGTTGTTTTACATTATAAAACGTGGAGCTTAACATTTATTTTTTAAGTGAGTTATATGTTTTTAAAGTGAGTTAGATCAGGTTCACACACGGCAATTATACTTGTCTGTACCCCCTTCCAATGGAAGGGGGTACAGACTTGCCCGTACTCCAATTCCGTTTTGTTTTGTCATCCGCAATTTTCAACACTGCAGGTTGATATACGAAAATTGCTGAAACAAACTTCCTGTGTGAACACAAGCAATTTCAAAGGAGAATGGAAGAAAAATTGCGCAATTATAATTGCCGTGTGTGAACCAGGACTTATAGGTAGTTTTGCATTTCAAAATATTTGAAACTTTAACATCAACTTTTGCTCAATTTTTTATACACATCTCATCAGGGGTAATAAAATTTATTTACACTTAATAAATAATTACATATTTATTGCGAAAATGTTCTATTTTCAGTATAGAATGGACACATACCACTTTCAAAATAAAAACTTTTTAAAAACTGTTGTACATAAACATAATATTTTTTAGTTTTATTGTTTATTTTCTAAGAAATGAGAAAATTACCGGGTTTTTTTCACATGATTATATAGAACATAATCTGTACACCGCACACCTAGTTCAAAAGTGACTCAACTCAAAATTTTTAATTTTTCAGAAATCGAAAATAAATATTTGCAACTTTATACAAATTGCAACATACAGAAAGACATAACTGTTTTTTAGCAACAGTTAACAACAACAAAATACACTGATATTTTTATTTTTAACAAGGGTATGGTGCATAATTTAAGCATATAAACCAGAAAAAATAAAATTTCGGGTTGAGTCACTTTTGAACTAGGTGTGCGACATGATCAAACTTTTTGAAAAAATGATTTTTTTTTTAAAAATAACGAAATTAAGAATTTAGAGAAAATAGTACGTGCTGGGAAACAACTGAAGAACATATTTGAAATCTTTTTGACAAATAAATTTTGTGCAGTTTGTAGAAGAAATTGAATACTATGGAACCCCATTATTTCCTCAGTTTTTTTGAAAATGGACTCATACCACTTTCAATATAAGTGGTTCATTTGTGGGTTAACTTTGTCTTAATATTATCCGATTTTCATCAAATTTCTCATCCCAATATTTTTAATATTTTTTTTTTTAAAGAATCAACACTCAGGAAATTCTTCTCATGAATTAATGTGTTGCTTTCTTTGGAAAGGAGATAGTGGAGAGATGAAAGGTGGTGAAAGAAGAATGACTTCAAACATGGCAACACTGCAATTGCGCGAGATGATAAGCTCGCTAAGTTTTGTCCGATCCGGATCAAAATTTCGGATATTCTTCTGGTTTAAATATCTGCCCAGAGTCTAATTAACAAAATGGATGAATTTCGATTTATCTTTGAGGGTTCAGGTATGGACATAATTTGTATTTCGGAAACGTGGTTTCATTTTAAAGCTCACGACAGCCACTTGAAACTGAGAGGATATACGCTTTTTCCATCTGACACGTATTTAAACGCTGGTAGTGTGGCAATCTATGTTAAATCATCAATTTCATGCAAAATTAAATGCCAAACGTCCGATGAAGACAATGTTAATGACGAAGATGTCGTTATTGATGATGAAGTTAATGAAAAAATAAATGAAGTCGTTATTGATGAAGAAGTTAATGTTAACATTGAAGAAATAAATGAAAATAATGGAGAATCTGCCTTAAATACTCAGAAACCAGAATATTTGATAATTGAACTTTTTAATAACAGTATATCGTCCAAATAAACGAATAAAAATGAAGCCATTGTTAGATAAACTATCTACGCTTACTCTGGGATACACAGATGTTGTTTTAACTGGCGATTTCAATGCTAACATACTAATAGACAAACGTTTGATGGAGGATATGAGTGCCATTGGTATCATTTTGATAAATAGTTTAACACTGACACATTTTACATCCTCCGCCAGTACTCTACTTGACCTTTGTTTTGTAGATAATCTTCATCGAATGATCTTATTTGACCAACTTTCTGCCTCTATGTTTTTAAAACATGATCTCATTTTCATGTCTTATGATTTTAAAATAATAGCACAAGATCAAACAATAACATTTAGAGATTTTAAAAACATAGATTTTCAATCCCTGCAAACAGAACTAACAACAATACCATGGAACCAAACACTTAATGCATACTGTAGATGAACAGGTAATTTTTTTACATTGCAATATACAATATTTATATGAAAAATATGTGTTAGTTAAAGTCAAAAAAGTAAGAAATGATAAACCTTGGTTTTCAAACGAAATTAAAACCTTAATCAATGAAAGAAATGATGCGTACGCAAGATGGAAAAGATTTAAAACCATTAAACTCCATAATTTTTTCAAGATTTGCAGAAGAAATGTTAATTTAAAAATTAGAATTGAAAAATCTAAATTTTGCTCAAAAAAGAAATGGAGGGAAATTCGTACGACGGGTATAGGTAACAATTAACAATAAAAAGAGAAAATGAAATCGATGTTAATCAACTTAACTTAGAATTTGCCAATATACCAATGCCAGAAGCAAATCTCAGCTATTACACCTCTACAAATGCCTTTAATATTGCTAACAATACTAATCGACAACATCCATTATGTTTTGATTTCATACATGTTACCCAGGACGATGTTTTTAAATCTATGCTTAGCATTAAATCTGACTCTTTGGGAATTGATGAAGTGCATCCGAACTTTATTAAATTGATAGTTCCACATATACTACAACATATAACACATTTGATTAACTCTATAATTACAACATCTAGTTTTCCATCAATGTGGAAACAAGCAAAGATTATACCTATCCCAAAACCTGATAAAAATTACCGACCAATTGCGATTTTTCCCTATTTGTCAAAAGTGTTTGAAAGTTTAATACATACGCAGATGACTAGATATTTGTATGAAAATTCTATGCTCTCTGAAAGACAATCTGGATTTAGACCAAAACACGGCTGTATTTCTACTCTCATCGATGTATCAGAAGAGTTACGGTCAAAAATTGATAGCAATATGATAACATTTTTGGTTTTGCTTGATCATTCTAAGGCATTCGATACCGTCGAACACACAATACTTTGCCAAAAATTTAAATTAATGTGCCATTTTTCAAACACCGCTGTAAAACTACTTGCTTCATATCTTTGTGATAGAAGTAAATCAGTTTATTTTGGTTCTAATAAATAAAACAGCTGCTTAATGACGAGAGGTGTACCACAGGGCTCGATACTTGGTCCACTGTTGTATTCAATATACTCCAACGTCTTGCTGTCCAAACTCAATTACTGTGGTATATAGATGTATGCAGATGACGTTCAGCTTTACATTAGGTGTTTGCCATCTGGTATTACTGATTGTATTAGCAAATTAAATCACGATCTCAATAACGTATTTAGATGGGCGTCAGCAAATGGTCTTAGTCTCAATGCGAGGAAATCGAAGGCAATGATAATAAGCAAAAAAAAAAAATATGTGCCGTCTAGCTTGCCACCAATACTAATTGGACACTCCACTATTGAAATCGTGGAAAGTGCTAAAAACCTTGGAGTTATTTTTAACAACGATATTACCTGGACAAATCATGTAAACTCCATATGTGGGAAAACTTACGCTATGTTGAGAAATCTTTGGATGACACAGTATTTTACGCCAATTAATATCCGCATGCTACTCGCTAATACATACCTAATACCTACTTTAATGTATGGCTGTGAATTATTTTCTAGTTGTGATTCTATAAGCAAAAATAAGCTCAGAGTTACCTACAACAACATTGGCAGATATATATATGGACGTAAGAGATATAGCAGTATATCTCAGTTTTCAAACCAAATCTATAATGTATCTTTTAAACATCTATTGAAATGCCGCACACTAATACTCTTACATAAACTTATATTTACTAGACAACCTACTTATCTACACAAAAGGATACAATTTTGAAGATCCAATCGAGGAAATAAAATAAACTCCATAAGATACCGTAAGCAAATATCTGAAAGACATTTTTATGTTAATGCCATTCGTCTCTGGAACGAACTTCCACTTAATATACAGATAATTAGCAATGCAAAAAAATGGATGCGAAATATTTACCCACTTGGTTTAACAAAAAATCACATGCATAACAAAAATTTATTTTATTTTTGTTTGTTTTTTATTTTTATTATTATTATTATTTTTTTATATATATAAATTTTTAAATCATAATTTATATGCTACACTCAAAAAAAAAAAGTTTGTAAAGTCAGCAAAAAATTTTGCTGAGTCAGCAAAATCTTAGTCAGGAGGGTGCTTGCAAAAAAATTGCTAAGACTAGGTTCACACACGGCAATTATAATTGCGCAATTCTTGAGTTTATAGAAGAGGGAGGGAAAGAGAATCATAGGGGGTACAGAATTGCCCGTACTCCAATTCCGTTTTGTTTTGTCATTCGCAATTTTCAATACTGCAGATTGATATACGAAAATTGCTGAAACAAACTTTTCCTGTGTGAACACAAGAGCAAGTTCAAAGGAGAATTGAAGAAGAATTGGGCAATTATAATTGCCGTGTGTGAACCAGGAACCAGGTGTGAACCAGGAATAATGTCAGCAAAATCTTTTGCTGAAAATCAGCGAGCTGATTTTTAGCAACAAAATTAGTAGATTCAGCAAAAGTTTTGCTAACACTTAGTAGATTAGAAATAAAAAAGCCTTGCTAAAAATTAATAAATTTTTTGCTGAATTTTAGTAGACTGAAAAAAACGCAAAAAATTTGTAGAAAAATTGTAATTTAGTTAATTTATTTGCTGAAAATCATAAAACATTTTTGTGATTCTTTTAAAAATAATTTACTATAATAACGGAATATAAAAAATTTCATTTTCCCACATTGACGAAATAAATAAATTTAATATCTGAAAATATATAGAAATAAATATATATAACATAACAAAAATTTTCTTTCAACTACTTACGTCAATGGTTGTCTAAATGATGATATCTTTTCAAGGATGCAACTGCCGAAGATAATTATAGAAACGAAACGAAAAAATAAACAAAAACAAACGAAACGAAAAAAACAACCCTTTTTTGCAATAAGAAAAATGAACCATAAAAATCTTCCTATGATGTGTGTCTTTGTCTTCGCTTTACTCTGGCTACATGTCTGTATATGTTTGTTTGCAATTTGACCACACTAGATTATTAATCTATAAACATTTAGTTTAGAAATACATATTAAATTTAAATATTTTATTTTGTCTTTTATTTAATTAATAGACAATTATTTTCACAAGCCGGTGACAACGCAAAATTTAAGTTGTTTTAATCCTCAATTTTGTTTTATGTATGAAAAACAGATACAAAAACTTCCATGGTTGATTTTTTAATATGTCTTATTAGAGTTGTACTTTTTAGTATCATTTTCCTCTTCTCTACTACATCTTGACATGCCGCGACATCTACTTCATTCTGCGTATATCTTTCAATCTGGTTGTCGTCCACACTATTAATGTGCTTATCAGCACAATTTTTTTTCAGCAAAATTAATTAGTAAAACATTAGTATATTAGTAAAGCATTAGTATAAAACAGTTAAGTGCTGAATAAGTATAACAAAAATTTTAGCTGAAAACACGATTTTAGCAAAAAATTTTGCTAAAAAATAGTATACCTGATTTACAAGACGTTTTACTAACTTTTCTACTAACTTATTTTTTTGAGTGTACTACTTAAATTGCTTTTATAGATTTTAGATTTAAGATAAACCATTATAAATGTAAAAATCTTATGTGCCTTTATCTACCCAGTACTATTAAATAAGATCAAGTCTTGTTGTACTTTTTATTTTTCAAATAAATAAAAAAATAAAGAGGATATTCCGCCAAGAAACATTTCGATAAAAATCGTGCATAAGGACAAAAAATGATCAAACTTATTAATTTCTTATAATAATTGTGAAATCAAAATAACCCCAAAATTTGATTCACATCAGAGAAAACACGTTAGCATAATAATTTGGTGCTGAAAACGTTCTAACAAAGTACTTTCTTGATAATGATAAAGTACAAAATAGGAAAAATTTCCTATAAATAGTCACTGTTTTTGCAAGGATGTTCAAAATTTTTTTTTAAATAATTCGAGAAATTTTTGCTTTGAAAGTTACAAATAATAATTATGCATTTATTGTACAAATGACATTAGTGCAGAGCATTTTAGCCAAATTTAAGACAGATAGGTAAAATAGATCAGTTGGAAAATAGAAATTTCTTGTACAGCTAAAAATGGAATTGGCAATCTCTCTCTAAACTGAAAAATATTTTTTTTCACAAAATCTGGAGCTTCCTAAAAATGTGGATCTTAAGTTTTTTTATATAAATGCAGCGGTTTTGACATTGAAAAGTAATAATTTTCTTCTTATTTTAATAAAATTTATAAAAAAAACGCAATCCGTTATGATATTATTTTAGCACACAGTTGTTTAAAAAAAGTTGTAATATGGCGTCTTCACATGCAATAAAATGATGAGAAACAATTGTCAACATGATTTCAGCTCCATAAATTTCACTTGAAGACACTTAATTTAATTTTTTTTAATATAAAGATATTGTTGACATGCAATCTGCTCTCGCGATGATCTTAAATTTTAGTAAATAATTTTGTAGAATATAATTAATACAAGTTTGATATAATTTTTATTAAAAATAAAAATTATGTTTTTTCGACCTTTAATTGTGCAATGAAAATGAAAATTATTCAAGTTCGAGGCCATACTCTATATTTCTTTATTAGGATATTGTCCTAACAAATAATCTATAGAGTTTTTGTTTTCAAATTTATTCTTTGACCCTTTCAGGAATGTGTTGATAGATCTATTTCGGAAATTTTCCCATCATCAGAACACGTTTTGAAAGACGTGGAAAAATGCAGTCAGATCCAGAGAGGCGGCGTTCAGTAATTGGCGTTCGAATAAGAACGCCGTTACTGATCTGCATCGCAAAATGGCGCGAACCGAGTGTGCCAAGGTACTTAGACGCGAAAAGGTTCTACACGAATGGCGTCTACCTGCCAAAGTTCTTTCTGCTCTTCGGAGCAGTAAGACCTTTTGGTCGTTCGTTAAAATAGTAAGGGATAATGCAAGTTCTTTTATTCCAACTCTTTTAAAGGACGATCAATCATTCGCTGACCCGGTTGATAAGGCCAACCTCTTCGCTGAACTTTTTACAAGAAATTCTTTCTTGCCGGAAAGCAGAAGTCTTCCCTGTTACTTACAATTTAGAAACATTTAAATCAAATATAGACAAACACTACTCCCTCTTTCCTCCTTCCCATACCCTTTTTTCCTGATCAATACAATGCACAGCATGAGTAGGGGGCATACCCTGAGTATTGGTTAAATTAAAAAAAAACTCTCCGAATGTTTTTAAGATTAGTTCGATTCGTTGGCGAATAGACTTCAATACCATGATTTACGATTGATAACAGAAGTGTATGTGCCACAATAATTCTAACTTTCTTATGAAAATTATACTTTAAACTGTACAGTTTTTTAAGGTAAAATTTACTTTAGAAGTTATTTTTTTAGATGCAAAGTATGTGTTTAAAATATTAGGGCCTTTCGAGGTAGGTAAATCATTTTCATCCCTGCAACCTATATCTTTCAACACTTTCCATGTTGATTTACTGTCATAACCTCTGAATTTTTTCGTACATTTTCTATATTTTAGATTTCTTTAAATTTTCTTTACCCGATTTCTATATTTACAATACACTGACCAATTCTGATCACTTTTACACTCACAGTAAGCACGATATGCTAGATCTCGTAGATATTGGGCAGCTCTAACTTCTTCCGTATTTTGGAGGTTATTGATTTTTCGAATTTTTCTGCGCCTAACAGGAACACATGAGTACAGATCAAATAGAATAAAGTTGAGTTGTTGAATTTGAATATTGACATTCGATGTTTGATAAATACTACCAAAATCAGAGTTGAGAATCTTTTGCTTAAGAAGGCTGTAGTCAATTGCATTATAGTCCCTATATTCTACGAAAACATCTTCCACATATTTAGGAAATTCCAAACTCGCACAAATAAAAGCGTGTTTAGATCGATGCGGGGATTGAAATTGCCCGGAATTATTACTCAGGATAAAGAAATCTATTAAAGAGACAGGGTTTTCCTTTATATCAAAATGTGTTGGCATTATATTATGAACGTAGTTCAAAATATTACGATTACACACATCCTTCACGACTCCAGACTTTATAGGATCAAATAGATTATAATCTAACATCACGGCAACATGTTCATAGCGACACGTGATATCACCTTATATAATATCAAGACGTCTCATACTAGCAGTGCTACTTTTCGGCAAATAGACAACTCCTATTAGGATTTTTGTATCTTCACCGATTACTTAAAAAATAAGCATTCAATTGAATTTGGATCTGATAACTTTGGACTTCATCCCTTCCCTTACATACAATGCAACACCACCAGCCCTCATATCGTCCGTCCTATCAACTCTAAAGAGTCGATAACCAGGTATGTGTACAGCATTACTGCCAACCCACGACTTTAACCACGTTTCCGTTACCCCAACAACATCCAACATGTTTCCACTTAAAATATTCTTAAACTCTTCAAATTTTGAAACCCGCATTGATGGCTTTATGCTTTGCACTTTTAGGTGACCTATATTTAAATATTGTTCCTTGTTAGAGAAATGTCTTAAAATAGAATCATTATTACAATTAACTTAACCTAAGTTCGCGCTTAGATACATATTACAAAATTCAATTAATTTAAAAATTCAATTCAAAAAATTCTATATAATTATTATCATTTAATAAACTGACAAAAGTTTAAATTATATAATATTAGTAGATAATTTCTTAAAAAAAAAAAAATAAGGAATATGTATGCAACTTTTGTGTAAAGAGATCATAATCACCGAGACCAAGAGGTACTTAATGTTGTTGTTGTAGTTGATCACCGAATTTTGCATAGCATTCCCAAAAAAGTAGATATTTATTATTTGCACTAGGTAATACTATTTTAACTTTTGGAATGTGCCTGTGCATAATTTAAAATTTTTGTATCTTCTCACTTCTCTTTAGATTGCGACAAAAATAGAACAATTTACGCCCCATAGGATCGATTTGGCATAAAATAGTTTATTACATTTGAATACGTAAAGAATAGAAAAACCGTTCACGTGGTTGAAAAAACACACACGAAACAACTACAAATTGTATTTGTTTTTATTGCTTTTATTTAAAATGATGTGTTTATTTTCGAAACAATGCAATTTACTAGAATTTTTTGCAATACAACTATATCAAACTCAATGTAGCTTTATATAAATGTTTAAATTTTTATTTAATTATTTCATTCATATTTATCTAAGTACACACATTCTGATCGGATTTGATAACAATTTGAGACAATTTGATGTTCTCATTTTACGGATAAAATTATATTTTGCAAAACTTAAAGTAATATCACCATATATTTTTTTTCCCGGGCAATTAAATTAATTCCTTGAATTATTAATTATCCGAATTTTGTCCTCGTCTAATTGTGTCGCTTTATATCTGAAAAAATTTATTTTTATGAAATTCGATACAGTTAAATACAATTTTATCCTATATCAGGATCAAAATACATACAATTTTATACAATTAGATTTAAATATGCCAGTTTGTATATTAATGTAATATGTATAATATCCATATAACCCCCTTTCGAAATAACATGTTTTCTTTATTTAATTTCCAAAGAAAAGATAAGTTTTGTTTAATATTTATAATAATACGATTTGTTTTAATTTTTAATTAAAATATAAAAAGATTAGAAACATTTTTAAATATTCCTTAAATTTGTATATATTCGCCTATGTCCTATGTTTTACATTCCCATGAAAGTGAAAACATTACGACTTTTTTGGTGCTTTGACTTTCACATACTCCATTTTTTTCGCTTTACTTTCCTGTAGATGAACCTCGGTGACTTTTTTGGTGCTTTGACTTTCACATACTCCATTTTTTTCGCTTTAGTTTCCTGTAGATAAACCTTGTCAACTGATAGTTAAATTGAAAAGGCGTGTTTAATGGATTCTGCGCCTGTTACTCTGTGCGCGAAGTGTTTTAACTCGCTTAAGTCTATTTTTATTGTGTAGAGCAAAATATCATTTTAACTGTGCTAAGATTGATGATAAATTTATTGAAATATTTAATAATAATAAAAACATTGTATTTAACTGCAATGATTGCTTAAATGTTTCATCAAATTTGCTTTTTCAAATTTCGTCTTTAACAAGTGAAGTGAGAGAGTCAAAGCAAATGTTTTATACATCAGTAAATTAAGAGATTAGGGACTTGAGAAACAAGTTCATTGACTTTTCAAATATTAATAATAATAATAACAAAGCAAAACCTAAAAACAAAAAACAAAAAGCTAAAGTAAATAATGTTGTTAATGCTGAAAATAATTCAAATGCAATATTTCAAATATTTCAAATACAAATATTTCAAATACAACAAATACACAAACTGGTTTGTCTGCTGCCTCATCTATTTCGTCGTTACACACAGCCTCGTCTATTGTTAGAGAAAACGCTTCAAACATGTATTATGATGACAACCAACCATTGCAAAAAACATCTGGTTGGGTAAATGTGCAAAGGCGTAAGCGCAAGAAGGGGCCCGTAGTAGTTGGTGTTAATGAATCTAATGATCTTGATGTTGATATTCAAAAGAAATGGATTCATTTATCTTCTTTTAAGTCAACTGTTTCGACTGATAAAATTATAAATTATGTTGAAAAAAATACCGAGATTGGTTAACAACATATGGAGTGTTACAGGCTAGTGAAAAAAGATGCCGTGTTGAGTGAATTTAAACGTATCAACTTTAAGTTAGGTATATCTAAGTGCTTTTACAACGCTGTTTTAAAGCCTGAGCTATGGCCTACGGATGTCAAAGTAAGGCCTTTCGTAAATTTTCCAAGGAAAGTTGTGCCGTCAGATCAGCGTTAGTCTCTAACAAAAGCAGCTTTAAAGTATACTATCAGAATTTATCTGGAATGCGTACTAAGTCTAAAATTATTTATGATTTTTCATCACAATGCAATTTTGATATTATTGTTTTGGTGGAGACGTGGTTAAATGCTGACTTTTTTGATGCTGAATTTTTTAATACAAAGCTATTTAATGTATATCGAAAGGACAGAAGTGCCAAATGCACTGGCTTATTAAGAGGTGGTGGTGTCTTAGTAGCTGTAAGAAGTCATTATAAATCATCTTTATGTATTACAGATAATCTAAACGGTTTGTTAGATCAACTTGTAGTATCTATTTCTAGCTTCAATATTAAATTATTTGTATGTGTGTCATATATACCTCCGGATAGTCTGGATGCTATCTATGCTGCTCACGTTTCGAACATTTTGACATTATATGAAAATATGGCAGAAAATGCACACCTTTATATTTTAGATTTTATATTTTTTGGTCAACATTTTCTGATGATTCCGGTCAATGTCAATAAAAATCATGAAATTGATTTTATTGACAGCTTAATGAGTTTAAATTTGATTCAAATTAATTATGTTGCTAATAAACTTAACCGTTTTTTGGATCTTGTTTTTGTTTCTTATGATTGTAAATTTTAGATTTATGAGTCTTTACTGCCAATATCTAAACCTAATGTTCATCATTTTCCATTGATAATTGAAATGGAAGACTATGCATTTTTTAAATACTCTCAATCCATAAATTATAGTAATTTTAATTTCAGTGTATGTAATTTTGACGTGCTAAACTCTATACTTAGTTCGGTTGATTGATTGCAAATTTTTTCGGGACATTTGACTGCGATGTGTTATGAAAAATTTTTGCGGAAAGTTTTAATAATTTGTAAGGAAAATATTCCATACAAGAAAGCCAAGCCTTATAAGCTTCCCTGGTATACCAGTGGCCTTAAGAATCTTCGCAACAAGTTTCATGAACGTTTTGTTAATTCTGGTGATCTTGAATGTCAAAATAATTTTTTTCATTATCAACGTGAGTTTAATTTTTTAAATAAATTTCTTTACAAGCAATTTCTTATTGGGAAAGAGCATGAAATTAGAAGTAATCCAAAGGCTTTCTGGTCTTTTATAAAATCTAAAAGACAATCGTCGGATATTCCTTCGGCTGTTAAATTAGGGGATGATATTTCGCATTCTTGTAATGATTCCGTTAATTTATTTGCAGATTTTTTTAGTTCAAATTTCGAGACTGCTGTGGCAATTAATTCTACTTTTTCAACCCCTTTGACCAATTTGGATATTGGTTTTATTGTAGTCACCGAGGAGGAGGTTTATAGTGAAATTTTGCTAACAAAGGATAATTTTAAATCAGATGCTGATGGCCTTTGTGCTAATTTTTTAAAAAAATGTGCCTCGACGCTAACATTTGCGCTAACGTATATTTTTAATTTATCTCTTAAAGAGGGAGTTTTTGTTGACCGGTGGAAGTCTGCAATGATAACTCCAATTTTTAAAGATGGAAGGAGGGATGATGTAACTTGTTACAGACCTATATCTAAATTATCTTGTGTCTCAAAAATATTTGAGCATGTCATCTATAAAAGATTGTTTTTTCTTACAAAGACGTGGATAACCTAATCAACACGGGGGTTTTACGGGTAGACCAACGATAACGAACCTTACTGTATGTAGTGAATATTGTATTAAAGCTGTGGAACAGGGTAGTCAAGTTGACTCTATTTAAACTGGTTTTTCAAAGGCTTTTGACAAAGTGTCTCATACCATTCTGTTTTTAAAACTACAGCAGTTTGGTCTTCATTCTGTTTTCCTAGATTGGATTAAATCATATTTATCAAATAGAGTATGCAAGGTTGTTATTGAAGGTTTTGAGTCTAAGCATTATTTTCAAACGTCTGGCGTGCCGCAGGGCAGTGTTTTGGGTTCACTTCTTTTCAATTTGTTTATTAATGACATTTCAGCTTGCTTTAAAAAATCGAAATTTCTTTTGTATGCGGATGATCTAAAATATTTCGTAAAATTTCCTCATTTCAAGATGTTTCTGAATTACAGGTTGATTTGAATAGTCGTTACGTTAAATAACTTACATCTTAATCTTTCTAAATGTTTTCATGTTTCATTTAGCAAATCTCTGAAGCCTATTCTATCAAATTTCAATATTAACAACCAAAACTTGAAAACTGTTAAGCCTACACTTGATCTTGGGGTGGTTTTCGACTCGTCGTTTTCTTTTGTACCACATGTATATTATATTATCCCTAAAGCTTATAAAATGCTTGCATTTTTGAAAATAAATTCTTTTGATTTTTCTGATCCTAATACTTTGAGGTTAATTTTTACTTCATTTTTTTTTTTTTTTTTTTTTTTTTTTGTTAGATTAAAGTTAGAGTATTTGTTAGATTAAAGTTAGAGTATGCTGCAGTTATTTGGAATCCCTATAACAATACTCATGTCACTCGCGTTGAGAGAGTACAAAGAATTTGCATTAAATTCTCTTTAAGGTCACTTATCGTTGTTGATCACATTCCTTCTTATAAATCGAAATACCTATTATTAGGTTTAGACTTTAGAATATCGTAGATTATACCAGTCGGAGTTACTTGTCTTTGATATAGTAAGTGGTGTAACTGACTGTCCTTATTTGCTGTCTCTTATTCCATTTTATGTCCGTCCTAGGAGTATAAGATTTATTGATATTTTTAATGTGACACTGCATCGCACTGAATATGCTCTTAATAGTACGCTAACTCGTACGTTCATTCATTTAAATGAAATCAATTTTAGTCTGCAACAGAATCATGAACGCAAATCTTATGTATATAGAGTTTTCCACGTCCAAGGATACATTTAAGCTGTTTCTTAATATAGTTTTTAAGTAATTAAGCTATATTATATTGAAGATATTATATTTATTTATATTAAATTTTTGATTTAATCATAGTCTGTAAGGAATTTTTGTTTCCATAGACTGAATAAATGAAATGAAGGACCTTACAAAAGTTTCTTAAAAGTCATAAGATCTCTTTATAAATTAAACTTTAGTAACTTTTACGAAAACTTCTATATAAATAATCAATTTTAAAAATAGTCCAAAAAATAACGGGAAGAAGAACAAAATAAAAAAAAATAGTTTTCTTACTGTTATTGAACTTTTTTGGTAAAAACATATTTAAATTAAAAGAATAAAATTCACTTAATTTTTTCATACATACACCAAAGTTATTGAGTCACTATTTTTTCTATAATTTAAATTTTAAAATTAATTCAAAATTTTTCTATAATTTTTAAATGGCGACCACGATTTTTGTTTATGTTCGAAAAAGAAGTGATGCCAGCTCAAAAAAAACGGTGCTGCCAGAAATAAATTTTTAACCAAAGTTGGGTTTAGTTGTAATATAAACATGCAATTAAAGGTAGATTAATAACCACAAACTAATTGTTGAAAATATATATAAATTGTTATTATATTTTACACAAAAATGAGAACTAAAAGTAAACAAATTTTGATTAAATTGCCTTTAATTCTAATGAAAATTTTCATTGAATTATGTGGCATCTTTGTATCATGATTAACATGTTACTAGAAAAAAATATAAAATAATCATATGTTATTGAATCAGAGGTCCAAATTGATCGGCGCATAGCCGGCTTCGCGCTGCAGCCAACTTTTTTTTAGAGTTCAAGCCACCATCGAACAATTCGGGCTAAATTTATTTGCCGACTTAACTAGATTTTTTTTTTGGCTGTTAACACTTCTAAATCTAAGGCTATTTTGTTTGGATCGTTACTTTGTGACCGATTTTGAGATGTTTATTCGGAACTATAAGATCGATTTTAAGCCAACATAGATGTTTGGGTATTATCATTGATAACAGGCTTAGTTATGAGTCTCATTTTGAATCTGTGCATCGTAAGATTTCTTGTACTTTACGTAGAATATATTCCACGAATATTTTTCTGCCTTTTCGGGTTAAATGTAGACTAGCTCATGCACTTCTTATGCCGTAGATATTATATGGACTTGAGCTGGTATCAGGGACCATTGCCACGAACTTAAAGATATTGGAGCGAGTTAATGTTGTGGCTCGATATGTGTTTAATATCCGTAGGCGTGAACATATTTCTGAATTTGTGAGCAAATTCTTAGGCTGCCACTTTGATAAATTCGTTAAGTACCGTTATATTATCCTATTTCATCGCATTATTAAAAGTGGCATACCTGTCTTGTTATGTAAAGAATTTACTTTTTCGCGGTCTAATAGGAATAAGCAAATTCTAATAGGGTGTTCTAATTAGGTGTTCTGTGTTTGACAGGTCTTTTATTGTAATGTGTTTCGCCTTAAGCTTATGAAGCATTTCTCAAGTTTATTGCGATAGTTTTTTATATTTTCTGTATAGTAGCTTTTATATTATATTGAGACTTGCGTCTATGATTCTTATTATATGATATGAGTTGTGATACGAGGGCGGATCAATAAGTCCGTGACTTTTTGAATGAAACACAGTTTTGTTTTGCAAAAAAAAAAAAATTATTTTTCAACATAATCTCCTTTTAGCTCAATATACTTAGTCCAACGTTTCTCCAATTTTTGTATCCCTTCCAAAAAAATAGGATTTTCGAGGTAAATAAAATAGGCATAATTTCATCGTTGGAGCTAAATCTCTTTCCACCGAGCCATTTCTTTAGGTTTGGAAATAGGAAATAGTCACTGGGGCTAAATCCGGAGAATATGGCGGATGGGGTACCAATTCGTAGCCCAATTCTTGGAATTTTGCCATTGAGACTGCACAAGTGGGCACCCGTGCATTATCTTCCCAGTAAAAAACGCTGCTTACATGCAAGCAGGTTTGTAAGGGAGTAAGACAAAAAGAATCCCTTACAAACCTGCTTACATATGATTTTTATATGGCGAATTCCCACTTGGAAGCATTACTTTTGGACAAAATAAGCGCTGATTTTAGCGCTTATAAAAAGCTGTGATTTCATGGCCTGCAGTAAAATGATATTTCATGTCTATATTATTACGATTAGAAGTAATAACATGAATATACCATACATAATTTATTTTACATAAAATTCTAGACATTAATTTTTTTTTGTTAAAATTTTTGACATATAATATAATCATTTTATTTTTGTTACCGCTCCACGTGCTAGCTCTATAGAAACAGTTAAATGACTAATTATTTTTTATTACGTACTCGAAAACACCAAACACAATCGGAAATCACTCGGGAAAATTGGTACAGATTGTTTATAATACACGACTTTCTGCATTACAACCTGCATCCTTGTAAGGGATTAGCGTAAGCTGCTTACAACCTTCATCCTTGTAAGGGAAAGCAATAAGCTCAAAATTTTTGTTTGTTTATTTTTATACGAAAATTATTCGTTTCATTTGCTGCTTCTCAATATTATGTAATAGTAAGCACTTACATCAGCGCATTTGTTTTATCCTGCTTCTAAAAACACGAAAATTTTTTGCTGGGTTAATGAAAAAGAACTTTTTTATTGGCCATATAGTTGGCATAATATTCGCCGTTTATTGTTTTTTCCTTTTGAAGGTAATTGATGTGGATTATCCCGAGTGCATCCCAAAAAACGGTTGCCATCACCTTATTGGCCGACAAACTTACCTTGGGCTTCTTCGGAGCCGGTTCACCCGAAGAAACACATTGTTTAGACTGCTGCTTGGTCTCCGGAGTGTTGTAATGGATCAGTGTTTCATCCACAGTTACAAAACGTTTATGGTCAATTGAGAGCAAACGCGGCACCCATCTTGCAAACATCTTTCTTAAACCTCACTGCCATATGAAATGCCTATGGCATCAACAATCTCACACACTTTTACTCTTCGATCGGCCAACACCATATCGTGGATTTTTTCGACATTTTCGGGTGTATTGACCTCAATTGGCCATCCAGAACTTTCAGCGTCATTTGTACTTGTGCGACCACAACGAAAGTCAGTAAACCACTTTTTTAAAATTGATATCGATGGTGCAGAGTCCCCATATTATTTATCAAGCTTTTCCTTGGTTTGATTGACGGTTTTTGTTCGCAAAAAATAATGTTTAATGAGCACTTGAAATTCTCTTTTTTCCATTTAAAAAAAAAACAAAAAAACAAAGAGGTTGTATGATTTGAACAGCTGTTAAACGCAAAGTAAATGAACTTGCTCAAAATTTACCAGTAGCCTATTAACAGGTGGTACTTGATGGGAGCAGTGTTGCATTTCATATTACTACGAGGGAAGTTCGAAAAGTCACGGACTTTTAATCCGCCCTCGTATATAGGCATTTGTATGAGTGCAAAATATACATTTTTACAAATAAATATTTTTTTAATTCCCGGTAAAAACACGGCACTTTTTATGCTAAGTCATATAATATAGGAAAAACATGAAAAATAATTAGTATTTAATTTTATATATATTTTTTTTATTCTCTATCAAAATGAAAATTTTTTGGATTTTGAGCAAAAAAAAAAACGTTTTTGTTTGTAGCTATTATATATATATATATTTTTTTTTTGCAAACATATACTGAGGTTTGTATTGAAATTTAACTACAAATACAGGTATCCCTCGATTTACGCGGCACGTTGGGACCGAAAAAAAACCGCGTAATTCAAAACCGCATAAATAAAGGTTCTATATCAATACAAAATTCTGTTTTGGGACCATCAATATAATAAACCGCGCAAATTGAAACACTAACTTCATACAAAATTCAAATTTGGGACCCATAATCCGTGTTAAAAAAAACTTATTAATATACATAATTTAAATTAAATTTATTTTATTTGTACTTTTCAATAGTTATAACAAAATATTATTTGTAAAAATAGTATATTTGAACAAGCTTTGACAAAAAATTCAAAATTTATAAATTAACAAAAAATAACAAAAAATTTATAAAAAAAACTTCATTCCGGCTTTTTAAATCAACAAAACAAAAATTAATAAAAACAAAACAAAAAATTCATAAAAAATATAAAATATTATACATATTGCTAATCTTCACAGATTTCGTCATAGTTAAAATCTTCAGTATCTTCGTCAAAGACTACTTTTTCAGAGTCTTTGTCATAGTTAACGTCTTCAGAATTTTGGTCACAATTAACGTCTTCGTCCACTTTAAAGAAGTCTGTTATTCGCTTTTGCTTTTTTGCTGTTCCTGTTGTTTTAAAAGTTCTGAACACTGAAATAAATCTGATTGATTTCTACAAGGGTCATTATCAGTGTAAAATTTTATCATATCCTGAGCCATTTGTACAAAAGTTTTTAACTTAGAAGAATCAAAATCTGGATTATCCTCACTATCACTTTCGTCTTCAGTTGATTCATCGGGGTGAGTGGCTAATTCAATGAGATCTTGTTCTGTCAATTCTGGAACATCATTTATCATCTCCAATATATCCTCAAATAATTCAGATGTTTCAATTACTTGTAGTATTTGAGCAACTTCCGCTGTTAACGGAGTAACATTATCATTAGGAACAACTTCCGGCCATAGTTTTTTCCAACAACCATTTAGTGTAGAACTCTTAAGGTTTTTTATAGATTGAGATGTTACTTCAACGCACGTAGGAAAATCTGTTACATCAACGCACGTAGGAAAATCTTTATGTAATACGATTTGAACGTTGCTATAATTCCCTGGTCCAATGGTTGCAAAAGAGAGGTTGTATTGGGGGGCAAAAATACCACTTCAATATTTGGGTGTTCTAAATTTTTTGGGTGACAGGGAGCATTATCAATTAAAAGCATAATTTTAAAATCTAAATTTTTGTTTTTCATGTAAGTTTCTGTTTTTTTTTTTGCAAAAATATTTTGGAACCAGTCCTCAAACATTTTAGAAGTCACCCACGCCTTTTTATTTGCCCTCCAATATACGGGAAGTTTGGATTTATTAACATGCCTCATGCATTTTGGGTTCATGAACTTATTTAAAAACAAAGGTTTCAGTACAAAATCTCCTGCCGCATTGGAACACATCAAAAGTGTTACTCTTTCTTTAGACTGTTTGTGACCGGCGGCGGTATTATCCAAAACAAAAGAGCGTTTTGGTATCGATTTCCAAATCAACCCAGTCTCGTCAACATTAAACACTTGGTGGGGATGATAACCGCCATCTGTTATTAATTGGAGTAATTTATTAGGAAACTCGTCTGCATCAGTTTTGTCTCCGGATGAGGATTTTCCGTGTATAAGTATGCGTAAACCAGCTCTTTATCAATTGCATGTTCAATCCAAATAATTAATAATTTCTCCATTTTTTCTATTAAACCATCTCGGATATAGCATACACGTTTTGCAGTATCAGAAGATCCAGCATAAACACTTGTTCGAATTTTTGTATCATTTTTTTGGATTGTTCTTACTAATGATTCATTCAAATTCAGGGATTTTGCTGCAGATGTTATATTTTCTCCCTTCTGCAAACGATCCAAGATATTAATTTTATCTTGCAATGACAAAACCTTCCCTTTAGGATTTGAATTTCATTTTACTGGTGGCATTTCTGAAATAAATAATATTTTACACAAAACAGACGTCACCAACAACGAGGAGGTAGAGCTCAAGACACCTACTCGGAAGAGGAAGGTAAAATCTTGACGGAACGACTTGAGTTATTTATGATTACTGACATAAATTTACATACGGTTATATTAAATGTTACAGAAGGAGACGCATGCATGGATGCAAAATATTCGGAAGAAGAAAAGGCAGTAAGGAAAAGCTTACGTGACCAAAAGGGGGAAATTGATTAAGGAGTGAGTGCCAAAAGCGGCGAATTGCTAGTGTCGCCAAAAATGCATTGAGCAGATTAAGAATGAAGAACGTATTGCGATCAACGCCGAGTTTTGGGAACTTTGAGACTACCCAAAACAACAGTTGTACTTAAGAGAGTGCATACAATTAAAGAAATGCAAGAGGGCTATTGTTGGTGGTTCCCGAAGAGACAAGACTCTAACATACACTCTGAGGTCTAAACAAGTATGCAAGCAGTTCTTGCTGAAAACACTGAATATATCTGATGGAGCTATTTCGGTTTTCATAAAGACAAGTGAATGTCAGAAAGTTATAGATAAACGGGGACACCATGTCCGTGCTCAAAAAATTGATGTAGAAACTAGAAGCATCATTGAGGAGCATATTGAATCCTTTCCGACTGTGGAGAGCCACTATACTCGCTCGAAATCAAAACGGTTATACATTGCTTCTAATTTAAACATTTCAACTCTTTAATGAAAAGCATGAAGACAATTCCATTAAGGAAAGTATGTACAGGCGTAATTTCTGCAACGAATATATTTATTCTTTTCATAAGCCGAAGAAGGATACATGCTATACATGCGAACGATATCATAACTCTGATGAACATATTAAAAATAAGAAGAGGGCTAGGGAGGAAAAGGAGGCCGATAAAGAAGAGGCAAAAATTTATAGCAAATTGAGAGTATTTACTTTTGTCTTACAATCTGTTTTGACAAGCCCATGCAGCAATGTAAGCTCATTGTATTATTCAAGGAAGTTTTCAATAATACATTTTTCGATCTTGCGTCGAAGGAAGGCTACTGTTTCTTGTGGGATGAAACGCAGGGACAAAGAGGTTCGGATGAGATTGGGACCACAATTATAAAAATTTTGAGCTCATTTTACGAAAATGTAACGGATGTAATTTTGTATTCTGATTATTGTGGTGGGCGGAATAGGAATCGTTATATTGCAGCGTTGCTATTTTACGTAATTCGTAAGTTGAATTTAAATACGGTCACGTTAAAGTATTTAGAGAAACTCACAAATGGAGGCGGGCCAAACGAAATATATCCATTTACTCTCCCGAGGATTGGCCAACGTTTTTGCGATTTACCCGAAGAAAACAACCATACATTGTGGAAAGAATGTTTTGGTACCGACATTTATGATCTCAAGGACATACTTAGTGAATTGGTTCAAGAATTGGTGTAACAAAAATGTCATTCTCAAAGAATTTCATTCTTTTTATCTTAATCTTCAACCCGAGGGAAGTAACAATTGCTTTAATGAGCCTGATGTGGAGGAGGATATTCCCGTAGATGAATATCGATGAATACTGCCTTTTATTCATGTATTTTTTAATTAATTAAAACTGTGTAAAAATTGTATTGCAAAACAATTAACAACGTGTCATTGAAATAGCAAAAAATTACTGTGAATTATGAATAAAATGGATTGTTAAGCACTAATACTTTGTTTTACTGCATGAACATTCTTCCGACAATTTAAAAGTATTTCGTGTATTTGGTGTAAAATAGTATATACCATATATAATAGTATATACCATACAAAATAAAATAGTGTATAATTATTTTCATACATATTATAAAACAAATAAAATAGCCTAAGTGACATCATGGTACTTTGAATCCCATTTATTTGCAATTAAAGCACTTGTAAATTAATGAAATATAATCTACTAGTAGCCTGATTATTCCACCATATATTTAAATGACCACAACTTAAAAACATCGATTATTTTCTGAATTATTACTGTTTTCCCGGATGTCTAATAACACAAAAACTTTAAACTCCATTATTTCGAAATGGCAAAAAAAATTATACACTTGTTTTATTAAGGGGACGATATAGTCTTACACAATGTTATTTGTTTTCGTTTTTTGGTTCGGGGTAGTTGGAAACTATATAGAATAATAAAGTTTTTTTTAATTTCGAACTATAACAAATTGTTTTTTATGATAATATTCAATATTTGATACCATGGAGAAAAACCTAGGGAATATTATCGAAGTGCTATGTAATTTTACAACTACATAAGTTTCAAGTTAGTTTTACGAAGTTTTAGTAAAATATTTTTTTGTAAAATATATGAGTAATTTCAATAATTTTCGACGTCTGTTAAAACTAAAGAAGCATCTTAATCCTCAAGGTTTTTTGAACTAGGAGAAACGATCAACGGTTAGGTAGACTATACTTAAAAAACTAGGACATGCAAAGTTTCAAGTTGAAAAGTCTTCACCAAAAGAATTGATGGCAATTTAAAAGTCGAAAAGTGAAAAAAAATTACTTAAAACTTACAACAGGTTTTTTTTCATTAACTTAATTTTTTTTGCTCACAGTTTTAAGTTTTAAATCCAAACCAATACAATATGGAGTCACTAGATTTAAGAGAAACATTCACTAAAAAAGCATTTCCATATCGCTGCTTGGGATTTTTTCCATAGGGATTTTGCGACGTTAAATGGAATTGAGTTTTGGGAACAGTATTTACAAACTGGTGTAATTTTATACAGCTTGAGGTATACCAAGTTGATGTCAGCGCCCAAATAGCGGAATACAAACATCCAAACTTATAAGAAATTTTTTGAAAATTGAAAAAAGGATTTCAAAAGCTCTTGGGAGAAAGTCGTCTTATAGCACCAAAAAAAATGAGCCAAGAATTTGATAGAAATCCAAAAAGGATTTCTTCAAGTTATTTTAAAGATTGTTAAAAATGCCTAATTTGGAGATGTCGATTGCTATAGTATAATAGTGTAATTAAAAAAAAAAAAGTAAATTGCTTAAATGATAATTAGTGTTCGTGTGTGAAACGACTCATTTCCATGACATTTTATGAAACACATATGATTATTTTGTTAAAAGTTGCACAAAATTTGAAGGTTTTCATTAAAGTTTGCATTATATCACCTTAATTTTATTAGATTATAATGATCTTTACTTTTATTTAAAAAAACTTTAACCTTTAGGTCCAAAAAAGACCAATGACCAATTATGACTACAATATATACCAATGACCAATTATGACTACAATATAACTTTTAAATTGATTAAACTACTGACGAGTCCTTAGATGGAACGAAACTACGGCAATCTAATATATCTCTTGTGTCTGTTCATTTTTTCTATAAAAAATGTTTTGATCTTCTTCTTCCTGGAAATGATCTCTAAACAAATTTCACTCGATATTTGGCGTAAGTTGATCCATAAGGGCTTAATGTTTCACATTTGACCAAAAAACACCCACTTGGATATATATTTACAGAATAACATTTTTCAGATTTTGATATGATACTAATTTAATTTTTAAAAATTTTTAATTTTAGAAATTTTTAATAAAAATACACTTTTTTCCAAAATGGTCCATTTTCGACATTAATTTGGCTCATTTTGACGTTTTCCAAAAAATAGACTTTTTCCATTTGAAACTCTTTGCAATAAATCTGGGGGTGAAATGAAGAAAAATACACAAATATTTTTTTAAGGCGTATCTTAATCAACATATCGAGGGCCAGGCGCGGATCCGGAAAAATATTTTGGGGAGGGAAGTCAGAGTATTTTAGACAAAATTTTCAAATCTTTTAGATTTTTTTGTATTGAAAACTGAGGGCTTATATTCAATATCCTCTATCTTAAAAAACAGACCTTTACGGGAGACATTAAAACCTGTTTATTTTGCTTATTCAAATTCTATGCTCTACAATATTTTTTTAAAGAGACTACAGAATCTCACGTATAATTTATTTTTAAAATTTTGCGTTATTACCAATTTTGTATATGCAAAAAGTTTATGTTTAAAAAAAAATTGTTAGATAGAAGGTTTTATAAAGTAATAACAAAAAATAAAATAAAATAAATTTAATTTTAATTGTATGTGCAATTACTTAGAGTAAATACACTTAAAAGTACATGTCACCATTTCGACAAAATAGGCATGACACCCATACTGCTCCAAGTTTCTTGCAGAATTTCTGACATGGACGATGTTTTTGCTCAAGATCGGTGGTGTTATCGAGTTTATTCGTATGCAAGGATAAAAAACCTGAAATTAAAATGTATATACATACAAATTAATAAACAATAAATTAAAATTATCCTAAAAATATTACACAATATATGAAACACTTTATCTATTTATGGCATTACAATTATGTACTTACCATTAATTTACATAATAAATTAACAAAAAACACTTAATAACCCCTAAATTTGATATAAAAATAGGTACATTTTTTCAATCTTGACTTATATTTTCATTTATTTTTCCACGAGTCTGCAAAAATGGCATGTGTAAATTTTAAGTACGTTTATATTAAGTTTATAAAGGTTTTTGAATCAAACATGAAAAATATTTGATTTAACTATACTTTTTTCTCTCGGTGTACACAATTTAAGGTCTAGAAAATATGATTTTTATGTTTTTAGAAAAATTGTAACAAACTTGTGAAACTAGACAGGATATAAACTTATTCCAGAAAGTGGTAAAACAACGAATTGAAAATTAAAAACTATCGATTAACCTATGCCAATTAAGTAAATGGATAAAATTCAAATATAAATTACCGCTAAGTAGGCATGTTTTTTTTTCAAAATGCATGATAATAAAATCTTTTATTAAAAGCATTATTGTAAATATTCAAAAGTGAAAAAATTCAAAATAAAATTGGTTAAACAAAACAGTTTAGGAAAAAATATCTACACTCAAAAAAATAAGTTAGTACAAAAGTTAGTAAAACGTCTTGTAAATCAGGTATACTATTTTTTAGCAATTTTTTTTGCTGAAATCCTGTTTTCAGCTAAAATTTTTGTTATACTTATTCAGCACTTAACTCTTTTATACTAATGCTTTACTAATATACTAATGTTTTACTAATTTATTTTGCTACAAACAAATTGTGCTGATAAGCACATTAATAGTGTGGACGACAACCAGATTGAAAGGTTTACGCAGAATGAAGTAGATGTCGCGGCATGTCAAGATGTAGTAGAGAAGAGGAAAATGATACTAAAAAGTACAACTCTAATCAGACATAAAAAAATCAACCATGGAAGTTTTTGTATCTGTTTTTCATACATAAAACAAAATTGAGGATTAAAACAACTTAAATTTTGCGTTGTCACCGGCTTGTGAAAATCATTGTCTATTAATAAAATAAAAGACAAAAGAAAATATTTAAGTTTAATATGTATTTCTATAATAAATGTTAATAGATTAATAATCTAGTGTGGTCAAATTGCAAACAAACATATACAGACATGTAGACAGAGTAAAGCGAAAGACAAAGACACAAATCTTAGTATGGTTCCTTTTTCTTATTGCAAAAAAAAGGGTTGTTTTTTTCGTTTCGTTTGTTTTTGTTTATTTTTTCGTTTCGTTTCTATAATTATCTTCGGCAATTGCGTCCTTTAAAATAAAGCTTAATTTAGACTACCATTGATGTAAGTAGTTGAAAGAAAAATTTAGTTATGTTATATATATTTATATATATATATTTTCAGATATTAAATTAATTCATGTCGTCAATGTGGGAAAATGAAAATTTTTATATTTCGTAATTATTGTAAATTATTTTTAAAAGAATCACAAAAATATGTGTTATGATTTTCAGCAAATATATTAACTAAATTACAATTTTTTTATAATTTTTTTGCGTTTTTTTCAGTCTACTAAAATTTAGCAAAAAAATTATTAATTTTTAGCAAGGCTTTTTTATTTCTTATCTACTAAGTGTTAGCAAAACTTTTGCTGAATCTACTAATTTTGTTGCTAAAAATCAGCTCGCTGATTTTCAGCAAAAGATTTTGCTGACATTAGCAATTTTTTTGCTAGCACCCTCCTGACTAAAATTTTTGCTGACTCGGCAAATATTTTTGCTGACTTTACAAACTTTTTTTTGAGTGTACCATTGATGAAAGTAGTTGAAAGAAAATTTTTGTTATGTTATATATATTTATTTCTATATATTTTCAGATAGTAAATTAATTCATGTCGTCAATGTGGGAAAATGAAAATTGTTATATTTCGTAATTATTGTAAATTATTTTTAAAAGAATCACAAAAATATGTTTTATGATTTTCAGCAAATATATTAACGAAATTACAATTTTTTTACAATTTTTTTGCGTTTTTTTTATAAGTCTACTAAAATTTAGCAAAAAAATTATTAATTTTTAGCAAGGCTTTTTTATTTCTTATCTACTAAGTGTTAGCAAAACTTTTGCTGAATCTACTAATTTTGTTGCTAAAAATCAGCTCGCTGATTTTCAGCAAAAGATTTTGCTGACATTAGCAATTTTTTTGCTAGCACCCTCCTGACTAAAATTTTGCTGACTCAGTAAAATTTTTTGCTGACTTTACAAACTTTTTTTTTTGAGTGTATGACATGCTTGGACGGTATCCTAAAATCGAAGTGTTACATAATTTCCTTAATCAACAAGTACTACGTAGCACAATTCCATATTAGATTATAGTGGCACTATGCACCGCGACCAGAAATTGGTATTTTGTGCTGCAACACAATTCCATATACAGATGGTTTGAAAATGTAGTGGCATCAACAGTGATAAAAAAGAGAGGATGTCCAAAAAAATTTATCGCAGCTGAGATTGGTAAATTGAAAAAATCGGCTGTAAATCAAATTGGGGCATTACGCATACGATTCTCAAAAACTTACTCCAAATGATCGTGAAACACTACCAGACTTGAAAGAAACCCGACAAGGTACGGTATTCGGCCAAAGCGAAGTGTGAACCAAAAGTACTAGTGTGGTCCAGGGATGTTAAATAGGGTTTTCAATTATGTACCAACCTCCAAAAAAAATTGTACTTTTTGGACCTTCATGGTACCATTTTTTTTGTAATTTATTAAAACAACAAAGAATGTACATAAAAATTCACTTGTACACAAAAAAACAAAACTTAACAATAACATAAGCAGACTTGTCAGTTTAGGGGATTTATCCCCAAATTGGGGATTTTGTTTTCAAATTGGGGATACAATTTTTGGTTTGGGGATCTGGGGATTCGATGGGGATTTCATTTCATATTTTGAGGATTTTTTTTAGGATAGATTTGCTTTATCTACTATTTTACTTATTTCTACGTTTATGACATTACGTATTTTACTTATTTGTTTAGAATTTTTCGAACAGATGGTAACCCTTTAAAAAAATTAAGATTGGCAAGTCTAAAGAAATGTATGTTTTTATTTGGTTGAATCATTCAACTTGAATGTTTTATAAAAGGAGAAGACAAAATTTGAAAAAAAAATCTTATTTGTCGTTGATAATGGCTAAAAAAAATGATTCCAGCAAAAAAAAAGCACAATAGTAATTGGGAACATGAAGATTCGGCTCAAGGTAATTAATATAAATATATATTTTTCGAATTTGTAAATGATTTCTTTTAGGCTGGCTGAAATCTATCACTTTTGCTCCAGAGCCCTTTAAACTTTCCAGTAATCCAACCAATTTTTCGTGGTGTGTAGCTTGCAAGACATCTTTAAAGTCTCAAAAAAAGGATCTCAAGAGACATGGAGAGTCTATTAAGCATAAACAGAATTTCGAGAATCTTTTTGCAAAAAACACTAGAAAATTATGGTAAATTACAATGAATATTTTTGATGTTGCTTATATTAATGTATTTTATAAACATTACAGGTGTTGTCCCTGTTGCAACAGAGTCAAAAGTTTTGGATATTAAAATATCTGTATTTATTGCAAAACATACTTCAATATCTACAGTGGACCATTTAACTGGCATGCTCAAATCCTTTGGGATAAAAGAATTTGAAAAATTGAGGCTACATCGCACAAAATGCAGTGCGATTATAAAGTATGTCGTTGCTCCTGTTTTACTTTCCGATCTAGAAACGATCATGAACACCATAAAAACTAAAATTCGAAATAAAATTCAATATGAATTATTAGAACGTCTTTTAAGATTAAATACACACTTCAAAAACAATTATAATTGCTGTGAATCGTTCGATCCATCTCCTGAAATAGTGAAACTTTTTAATACAAAAAATATGTACAGAAAAATTGAAGAAGGAAATGAATTAGAAGATTTTGATTCTGAAGTTTATGTGGCACTAAAAGACATCGACATTTGAAACACAAAATTACAATTACTTTTTAATTTTATTATTTAAATGAATTCAATGTTTGTATATCCAGAATATGTTCAAAAACTAAATATATGAAGCAAAAATTAATTTGGGAATTTTTTGGGGATGAAAAAAATAATTTGGGGATTTTTGGGGATGACAATTCAACTTTTGGGGATGCGACCCAAAAAAAAACTGGCAACCCTGAACATAAGGTACAAAAAAGTCTTATGAATATATGAGATCAAAATCATGGAATTATTTGTTTAGTTAATAAACTATTTGGAACTTCTAGATCATAGCAGCACGAATTTGTCGATCTTAACCAATCCTTTGTCTGTATGAGACTTGATAATGTTGGCTAATGTAGTTTGTTTCTTTTCTTAGTTTTTATAATATTTTGAAAAGAAAAAACTCTTGCCACATTTGCAGATGAGTGCGGAATGGATAAAATTCCAGCAACGACTCTGGAGGGTTACCGCATAACTCGATTCGAAAAGAAAAATGTACGAATACGAACAAATTGTACCGCGTAATACGATTTTCGTACTTTTTTTCTCGAAAGTACGGACATTTTTTTTCTCCCTTTTCGAACAAAAAAATTCCTTTCGAAAATGCAACTCTGTATTACGAAGGTGAATAGTTTTTGCGATAAAAACGTTCGGAAATTGTTCGAAAGCTATTTTGCTAGTGACAAGTGAAAAAATATTAAAAATGTAAGTATTTACACATTTAAAAAATAAAAAATGATTAACAAATAAAGAAAACTTAATAATATTGTTTATTTATACAGAAATATTTATTAAATTACCCAATAAACATGTTATATTAAATGTAATAATATTTGTGTTTTCAATTTATAAAGTCAAGCTCCAAAATGAAATTTATACACAAATAAAAAACAATATGAGGTAGTGGTCGACTGCATGGTCAAGCATTCAAACTTGGCAAAAGGGCATCTAAAAGTCCCAGATGCTAAGAATAAGTCCAATAATTTGTGGTAAAAGTTATGTTCGGATTTGAATGCTTTCGGACCAACCAAATGTGAAGTCAATGGCTGGAATAAAGTAAGTTTGTGTAATGAGCGTTTTTAATAATATATTTAAAACATATTTTTCCAATAGGTTTGGACCGATTACAAGACTCATGTAAAAGCTAAATGCCGTCGTAACCGAAGCAGCATTTCTGGAACCGGAGGTGGTCCAAGCAGATACTGTTCTCTTACTCCATTGGAACAGCAAACGTCCAATTTGCTATCAATTAAAGAGGAATTATCGTCATCTTCATCTAACCACAAATAAACGCAATCCATTTTTATGTTTTAAAACGAAAAAAACAATTTCTTTTTGATTTCAAATTTTCTTTGTTTTGGGATTTTTTGTAATTTTGACATTTGATAATAGTGTTGCCACGTTTTCTTCAGTTTGTTCCCTCTTTAATATGAATACAACTCTGTAGTAGTTCCGAATGAATTACACAGTACGGATTTACTTTCGATTCGGAAGTTCTTTTCGAAAAATTTTGATTTTCGATTCGAGTTACGCGGTAACCCCCCTGGAAATGTCTGGAAACATATTGAAATTCAGTTCATTTTGAAAATTAGCTACTACCGACCAAAAACTATAAATGCTTTACTTTTTTAACGACTTCAGTTGCTCAACATCAGCGAAAGCCCTAAATTGATTATTTATTGAATCAAAATTTGCAATTTCATTCGGGAACATTTTTACTACAATACTACTTGTTTTACCTGAAATAACATTGTCTAGAGTAAACTTATGGAACCCCATTAATAATTCGTTATTAAAGTTGACGTTGGTTGTCAAAACTTCGCATAATTTTATATAAGATTGTGTGGCATTTTCTTTGATTTCTTTAACAATAATTTAATTTAATTTTCACTTCTTCAGAATTTTAATAAATTCAAAATGAAAGTGAAGTTGGCTGCAACAAGTGTCAATATATGTTAGAGCTCTATACACCACAATACCAGTCTGCCAGATAAATTTTGTGAAAAATCTTCAAATTTGCGATATTAAAAAAAAAATCGACAATTTTATTCTACAAAATCCTCAAAATGATGATAAATCGTCAAATCGCATATGGTTTATATATATTTTACGCGCTCATTACATAAAACGAATAAATGCAATGAAAAAGGACACAATAATAATTCAAATTTGTTAAATTGTACTAAATGAGTCGCGGTAGTACCACGGTACTTTAGAAGGTCAAAATGTACCAAAAAAAGTACAATTGTACCAACTTTAACATCCCTGGTGTGGTCAGCTGCTTCGGCAAAAGGTATATCACAACTTTACATCCAGTACCTCGTTTCTGTAACTTCCGCATCGAAAAAAGTTTCACACATAAAACATGTAAAATACAATCTTGCTCTGCTTATCATTAGAGTGAGTCATTATGCTAAAAAGACGTTAAAATGACTTATCGCAAAAAAACATACATTTTGTACCAAAATACGTTAATGGTTGAAAATGGTTGGGAAGCCAAATGCACTGAATAATTGAAGAAAACAATTAAAAGCAGTGCAAAAAATTGTGCTGCATGTTGTCCAAAGCGTGATTGAAGTTATCAATCATAAAATACGCCAAATAGAAGATCGTGGTGTGTTGGCTCTGTACAAAAAGTGAATTAATAATTTATACTGTGTTATAAATAAAAATACTTATTCAAAATAAAAATTATTTTTTTAACGACAATTGTTTTAAAATTATCCTACTACTAAATTGGCTTAGGTTATGTGTTAGGACAATAGAGTAAACTAAATTCCTCAAATTTAAATATTTTTTTTTTATATTTTGATTACACAAGTAAAGGTCTAGAAAACATAATTCGATTTCTTATAAAATTTATGGCAACTGTTTGCATTATTATTTTTATTATAATTATTATTTTTTTAACGACAATTGTTTTAAAATTATCCAACTACTAAATTGGCATAGGTTATGTGTTAGGACAATAGAGTAAACTAAATTCCTCAAATTTAAATATTTTTTTTTATATTTTGATTACACAAGTAAAGGTCTAGAAAACATAATTCGATTTCTTATAAAATTTATAGCAACTGTTTGCATTATTATTTTTATTATAATTATTGTTATATTGATATTACAATTATTATTTTCAGCAACTGGCGTCACAGCGTACACAAGTCCAGAGACAACAAGCTTTGGCGTTAATGTGTAGGTATGTATACTATCGTTTAAATTAAAATAATAATATTTGTTTTTATCGTAAACGTATTTTTCAAGTAAATTATAGAAGAGACTAAAAGAGAGTTTCGTTAAGCTAACAATAGATGCATCGCATAGGGCGATTTCATACATACATATGAAAAAAAAGAAATATTAAATTTTTTTCGTACAATCTCGACGAATGACATAATAACCGTTCTTAAATTAAAAATAACGGTTTTAAAATGAAGGCATTCCACTTTAACCCTGAAATATATTTAAAACTTTGACTCCCGAATTTTAGTGGCTAGGAATTTGTTCACCAAACTTTATTGAAACATATTTCTATGCCAAAAAAATATTTTTTTTATGAATTATATGGCTTTTTTATGAATTATATGGCACACCCAATTGGGGATATTTGGAACTAAAGCTAAAACTTTGACATTCTGATAAAATTTTAAATAAAATTGTACACTTTTAAACTTGAAAAAATGTTTTTTTTAGGGACACGTACAAATTACCGCATTTTTAATCGTAGGGAATACCATAGTATGGTTTGCACATGAATGAAAAGTCTAAGAATCAGAAAAGTAACTGACAAGTATTTAAAGAAGTCAACAAACAAATTTACAGTGGCTTAATATTAGAAAACAAATATGCAACATTCGGCATGATATGGTTAGTGATACAACTGTGAAAACATTTTATTATAGTTTTTACATCGTCTAAATTATCCACACAGAGGAACATTTTAGCAATTTGCAACTAAAATTCTGTTTCTTAAAAAAGTATGATCAAAAACTTAGCTACTTATTGTTGTCAGTTACATTCAAAATATCTTTTGCTTTACTCTTTCAGAACAATCTTCAAAATATTTTTCTCATCTTGTACCTGTTTTCTGTTTTTTGAAACAGGTCACAAATAAATCGTGACAAATCAATTTTACTAACCAATTAGGGTTAACTTTAAAAATGCCAGCCTATTTCTACCTGAATTGGTACACTTGATGCTATAAACACATAGACGATTGCAGCTACACGACTACAGCCTGTCAAAAATAAAATACAGGTTTATATGAAAACGATTATTTTGGCACCAACACAACTACACGGCTACCCGACTACTTTTGCCGCTGTAGTCAACTTAGGTTAATTTCTATTTTTGTTGCCTGCGAAACAAAAATAGTGTTGTAAATAGTAAAACAAAATATGTAACAAATTAGTGCTTAAATATATTTTATTTTGTTAAACACAAAAAACGTCACAACATTAAATGCTATAATTGCATTAATATTCAAGAGGGGTTAGATAAATTTATTTTCACGTTATAATAATGTATTATAAATAATTGTATTTTTAAGTGAACTTTATATACCTGTCCACAACCAAGCATGTTGTTCTATTTTAATAAAGAAAAAAAGATGTAATTGGCACTACTGAAACAAAAATGCATTTGTATAAAAAACAGCTGTTGATATTTTTAAATTGAATCGTGATATTTTGAAAAAATGGATATAGACTAAGTTTTAATTGAAGAGGTACGCAGCCGTACAATATTATATGATTACAATATTATAGACAGATTACAAAAATTTAAAAAAAAAAGAATATGCTTGGAAAGAAGTTGCTGCAAATGTAAATTTAAATGGTAATATAGTGATCATTATTTTTATATTTCAAATTCTAATTGTTTGCATTTTTACAGAAGTGGAATGCAAAAAAAGGTGGAAAGGGCTCCGTGATTCCTACAAGCGGTGCAAAAGAATGCAGCAACTTGCTTCCGGAAGCAGTGCTGAGACCCAAAAAAAAAATGGAAGCATTTGGAGGCCATGTCCTTTTTAGAAAGCATCACAAGTTCCCGACGGTAAGTTATATCTGATAGTTCAATATAAATATAAAATAAAAAACTCTTATTGTGTTTTACTTTCTAGCACTGTTGGATATATATTCAATGTCGAGGATGAAACCTTAATTGACGTAATTGACGTGGATTCAGCTGACAGTTTCTTGTCGCCCGTTTCACAATGCTCAACAACTTTGCGGGAGAAAAAGGTATGGAAGTATTAGTTTTTTTGTTTGGCAATTATTGTAATTTTTTAACATTTGCTGTATCAGAAAACGGACAACGAAAAGTATTCAGATTTTTTAGATCTAGTTGCGTCAAGCATTTCCCAAACTTGTGGGGCATTTGCCAAACAAAACGAGGAACAGGATTCCACAGCGCTTCATTTCGCAAGTCTGGCGAGAAAAATAAAAGAAGCCAACATGCCGCCAAATAATGTTAATAAACTTGAAGCTAAGGTATCCGCAATAGTATTTGAGGAGATGGAACTATTTTATTCTACAGCGAAGACGACCTGAAAATGTATTATGTATATACAATATTTAAATATTTAATATTTAAACGGGATAAAATGTGTTGTGTATATACTTTATCAAGCTTTAATTTAAGCTTAACAACGTCAAGATTGGATTAAAATTAAATGTTATACGACGGTCGCATTGAAAAATTAACATTCATTTAGACATTTTTTAGTAAATTTTTGAAAAATATTTAGAAGTCGGTTTTTTAAACTCAAAGTTGCTCAAATTAAACAACAGCCTAGGTTTCCAAATTCAGTTATCAGATAATCTTTCCAACAACCCAGAAAAAAAGAATAAATCGTAGAAATGCGTTTAAGAAACCCATTTTTATTTGTTAACAAAAAGTTGGAGGTCAAAAAACTTGAAGGTCTAAAAAAATGGGTTTCTTCAACTCACTTTTATGATTTTTAAATTTTTCCTGATTTTTCGGAAAAAATCATCTGATAACTTTTGGAAACCTAGACTGTTGTTTAATTTTAGAAATTTTGAGTTAAAATAAATCGACTTCTAAATATTTTTAAAAAAATTTCTAAAAAATGTCTTAATAATAGTTTATTTTCCAGTGCGACCGCCTTATCACAATCAATTTTAACTCAATCTGGACGTTTTTGGGCTTAAATTAAAATTATCTACACAACAGTTGTAATGCTCGGTACTTTACATAATTAAAGTGATCTCAAAAGTGTCTTTTAGTTATAGTATTATTATTATTTTTACAGTAAAACAGTATTTTTGTTGTTTTTTTTTTTTGTTTGTTATTGAAAGAAAATATTTTAAGTTTTTTTGTTTCTTTGTTTATTAGTACGTAGCATTGTAGGACAATATTTTTTATTTTTTTTTATTTCAATTTCATGTACAAATTTCATTTTAATAAAAATACGTTTATTTACACATTATTTTGAATGTAATCTTTTAAAATATTTCGTAGTTCAAATGAAGTTGTGGATGAACGGTTAGCAGATCTACGTTGGTATGATGGCAGAGGATGCACTTCTGACCTCCACTGGCCTTGAATGTCTCGGTTATTAAATGAATGGTCAACAAGCTCAGTATTGAAATAGTTTTTGTCATTTTGAAGCATTAAAAAGTTATGAAGAACTACTGTGGATAAAACAATTTTGTCTGCATTTTTTGGGGACATATGGATCGTTGTATGTAGTAGTTGGCCAAAATGCCAAAAGCATTTTCTATATGCACTCGAGCCTTAGATAAGATTGTATTAAATTTGTCCTTATCGCCTGGTAAGCAATGTCCCGGAAATGGTCTCATTAAATTGTCTTTTAGTGGGAATGCGTTATCCCCGACAAAATGATAGGGAAAATTGATAGAAGTTCCAGGTAAATTAGCATTGCAAGGAACATCCAAAGTGTTACTCAACAATTTTCTTCCGAATTCACTTCGAGCAAGTACGCCAGCCCCGACATCAACGTACACTCAAAAAAATAAGTTAGTAGAAAAGTTAGTAAAACGTCTTGTAAATCAGGTATACTATTTTTTAGCAAGTTTTTTTGCTAAAATCCTGTTTTCAGCTAAAATTTTTGTTATACTTATTCAGCACTTAACTGTTTTATACTAATGCTTTACTAATATACCAATGTTTTACTAATTTATTTTGCTACAAAAAAATTGTGCTGATAAGCACATTAATAGTCAAGATGTAGTAGAGAAGAGGAAAATGATACTAAAAAGTACAACTATAACAAGACATAAAAAAATCAACCATGGAAGTTTTTGTATCTGTTTTTCATACATAAAACAAAATTGAGGATTAAAACAACTTAAATTTTGCGTTGTCACCGGCTTGTGAAAATAATTGTCTATTAATTAAATAAAAGACAAAATAAAATATTTATTTATTTAAACTAAATGTTTATAGATTATAGTGTGGTCAAATTGCAAACAAACATATACCGACATGTATACAGAGTAAAGCGAAAGACAAAGACACACATCTTAGGTAGATTTTTGTGGTTCCTTTTTCTTATTGCAAAAAGGGTTGTTTTTTTTTGTTTAATTTGTTTTTGTTTATTTTTCGTTTCGTTTCTATAATTATCTTCGGCAGTTTCGTCCTTTAAAATATAGCATCATTTAGACAACCATTGATATAAGTAATTGAAAAAAAATTTTGTTATGTTATATATATTCATTTCTATATATTTTCAGATATTAAATTAGCTCATGTCGTCAATGTGGGAAAATGAAAATTTTTATATTTCGTTATTATAGTAAATTATTTTTAAAAGAATCACAAAAATATGTTTTATGATTTTCAGCAAATAAATTAACTAAATTACAATTTTTCTACAAATATTTTGCGTTTTTTTCAGTCTACTAAAATTCAGCAAAAAATTTATTAATTTTTAGCAAGGCTTTTTTATTTCTAATCTACTAAGTGTTAGCAAAACTTTTGCTGAGTCTACTAATTTTGTTGCTAAAAGTTAGCTCGCTGATTTTCAGCAAAAGATTTTGCTGACATTAGCAATTTTTTTCCAAGCACCCTCCTGACTAAAATTTTGCTGACTCAGCAAAATTTTTTGCTGACTTTACAAACTTTTTTTTTTGAGTGTATGTAGAAACGTAGTTAGCATCACAAGCTGCCAATAATACAATGCTAAACGTTTTTTTATAGTTGTAATACAAGGAACCGCTTTTTCTTGGGGCAAACTATGCGTATATGTGTGCCATCAAAAGCTCCTAAGCAATTTGGCATACCTGTTTTTACATAAAATTTCTCCGATATGGCTTTAAATTCGTCCGCATTAGGAGTTGACAAATAAATACAATGTAGCTCATCCCAAATAGCACCGCATGTTTCATAGACGATTTTGCGAACGGTTGAAATGCCCAGCTTATAAGCCCTAGCAAGTATTTGGATATTACATCCTTGGGCTAGGTAACTAAAATTATACGTTTTTTTAGTAAAAATAATAATAACAATAAAATTAGCTTACATTATTGTTACCGCCAAGCGCGTCTCGGCATCTATGGCTTTTCTATTGGAAAATCGCTCCATTTTTGATTTTAATAGGGTCAGCAATAAATTGAAGTTAGCTAATGTCATGCGTGTAGCTTTAAAGAAATGTTCTTCGTCCATGCTTTTCAACTGTTGTACACATGATTTATAGAATCCTTCTTCATCTCGAGTTAGATTCACAGGACGAACCCACCATCTACTATTACTTTTTGTTGCAAATTTATTAACTTCATGCACTGAATTTGTGGTATGCACTATTCCAGCAATGTCTTTTATAAAATTCACAAAATATTCCTCAGCCATTATTTTAGAAACACAAACCAAAACAGATTAATATTTATCAAAACGTCAAATTTTTAGGATAAGCTGTTTACTATGTTGCTGTCGTTTCCAAAATAATAAGTAGCTGACCACACGTAGTCGTGTAGCTCTGCAGTCTGCTGTGGTCTATGTGTTTATAGCATGATGCTAAAATCTCCACAAATTCGTTTAACAAAAAAATTCTGTTTACTGTAAATTAATGGTTTTGTTCGATCTAGTACTTATAAGTAAATCTAGTATATATTTAAAACATTCTTTTATTATATTTTACTTCAGCTAGTTCCCAAACATCGAAAATTAGCTGCTGCGACATTAGGATACTCACAATGAAAAAGCGATATATGAAATACCTCATGCAAGTTGTCGCAGAATTTTATTATAGATTCATTAAAAATATAGATTACTTGCACTTTTTTGTCCAAAAAAAAATTTTTTTAAAGATGAACTTTGGAAATCAGATTTAAATATTGCATCAAAGTTTTTTTAACTGACTTAATCAAAAATTTAGTTAAATATTGTGTTAAACAAAAAAATATTTGAAGTAATATTAAAAAAAAAAAAACAAAAAAGTTACAAATACTTAATCTCACACAACATTGAACAACTTTATTTCGGGCAGCGACTAGTACACAATTTTAAGTGCCGTTATTTTCTTACTGTTAGTATTTATTTTTTTTAGTTGCATTTATATGTTATTGGATGTGCCATTTATCATTTCCATTCAAAATTTTATTAACGCTGTGCGGCGCAACAAGAGGAGCTAAAAAATAAGTGCGAGGTACGGGAATAAAATAATGGTAAAAAAAAACCGATTTAAATTTGCAAAAATGAGTTTTCCAGAGGGGGCGTTATTTAGTTGACAGCCATTCGAGTTCTAGTTTAACGTATTTTCTATGAAAATTACTTTAAAACAGGGCCCTTATCCGAGAGAAAATGCTAAAAAGACATACTTTTGAAGATAGTGTAGTAACGTTTCTATTTAACTCTTTTTTTATAATCACCCTGATTGTCTAAGGCGTTGTCGTGTCGATTATAAGGCGTTTTTACAAAACGGTATTGTGTGTGTCGAAAACGACTAAATTGTAACACTGTCGGTAAATCTATTACAATTTCCGTATTGCGTATGTCGTATTTATTCTAAAATTTTTTGAAAATCGTCGGAAAAAATGGCAAATAAAGTGGATATTATCAAAAAGTAAGTAGCTGCATTAAATATTTTCATTTAGAAATGTTTTTGAAATAAGTTTATTTAAATTTTAGAGTCAAAACTTCGACCCCAAACCAGTTTGAGAGGCTGGCAGAGCTGATGGAAAAAAATCCACATTTAGAAAAAGGCTTTGCTAAGATCTTAAACAAATTCAACATTAAAGATTACTGGAAAAAAGTTGGCGAACAAATTACTAATTTAGGACCTCCTCTACGCACAGGCGAATGCTGGAAGAAGGTTTGGGAGGATTATAAATTTAAACTAAAGAAAAAAATAAAAATATGTAAATGTTTTTTTGACCTTTTCTTTATATTAAATAAAAATAATTGTTAAGCTCGAGGTCTGATTTTTTTTTTTTTTATATTAATAAATTCTTTATTTATTATCGATATTTCGCAATCACATTGGATAGCATCTTCTGGAAATCTACAAATAAATACATTCAATATTAAAAACATTAAATTTTTAATTAATAAACACAAAATCATTATAGCTATCCTAATACTAATAACAACGTAGAAAACTACAACGAGTAACAATAATCAAACACACGATATCAAACCGCATTAACATTTAATATTGTATGCTGATTTTGATTTGGGTTTCTAACAATTCATTTCCTAAATTAGTTTCGGGGAATTTTATCTTATAGTGAAAACAAATGTTGTGCAAAGCTGCACAAACGGCAGTAATTTTTCCAGCAAATAGTGGATCGTAATGCAATTGCCTTGCAGCTAAAACACATCGCAATCTCCTATTGTTCGTTCCACAATATTTCTTGTTTTTGAATGTATATTGTTGAAGCGGCTCTCGGGGCTTCCCTCCTCTGCAGATCTAAATGGTGTTACCAGAAATGGTTCCAATGGATAACCAGCATCACCTAAAAATAAATAAATACAGTTAAAATTTTTGTTTTTAAAGTAAACGAAATTTTTATAATCAACCATTCATTTCTTGCACCATTTTCGTAATTATTCCGCAATAATTGTTTCAAATCACTAGCATTCCATACTAAAGAATCATGCGCTGACCCTGGATTATGAGATGATATATACCTTATTCTCATCTTATGATCACACACCTGTATATTTTTTTCTTTTTAAATATAGAACTTTAAAAATCTAATTAAAATTTTAAACCCACCACCATTGCATTTAGGCTATAGTAACCTTTTCTGTTATAAAAATTAAAACGTTCATCCATATGTGGTGCTAAAATTTTAATGTGTCCCATCGATGCAGCCAATTACTCCAGGAAACCCAGTTTTTTCATAAAAATGTTCCTTAATTTCATTCTTTTCACTTTCATTCATTAGAAACGAAATCCATCTTGGACAAAGCTCATTGTACATAACATCAATGCACTCCCTAAATACTTTGCTTACTGAAGTTTGAGATAGACTTATGTTGAAGTCATTACCAGCACCCTTTTGGTAACTACCTTCAGCAATTTTCCATTAATTTTTTCCAAAACATACTTAAACGCATCTTTATTTAATCTAAAATAACTTATAAATCTACAAAATATAAAGTTAGTTGTCTCAAAAAATTGTTTCCTACTTACTTGCGGTTTGGAAGCGAATATATGTTGGATTGCTGCCTTAATTGCCTTCGCAAGACAACCAACTCACTTATTCCGTACTCTTCCTCTTCATCAGATGATGAAAATGCAGCCACACTTAACATGTTTATTAGAGTTAGTTTTGAAAAATAGATTTTTGGATATTATCACTTTTTAGAAGGTTTTTGTATCAATAAAAATAATGGCGTATTTTTTTTTTTTTAATTTCAACTCCTTCCCGTGCCTATAGGCGACTGAAATCGCGGATTTTGGGTCCCTTTTCCCATACAACAAAAACGGCTAAATATATGTCAAATATATGTCATATATATATATGTCAAATCTGACTTCAGTATTCGATTCTACGGGAAAACTTAGGCCCATAAGCTTTTTTTTAGTTTTTGGAATGCACCAGAATGCCTAATTAGAGTGGTCCAAAAAAATAATTTTGTAAATAAAAAATTAAAATATTTTTGTAATATACAATGAAAAAACACTTACATCTGAGAAAAATGGTCCAAACATTTTAATTTTGTAGTTACCCGTTCAAAAGTTATTAAAGTTTAAGTACCACAAAAATTTTAAACAAATAAAAAAAAATAAATAAAAATTTATCAATAATATTGATCGTGTGTACCCCACTTAAAATACTCCCTTCCACGAGGTATAAAAGGGGATAAAAATAGTATTAACCAAAGCAGGGGCAAAGTTTGTAAAAGGGGAAAACTGTGGAAAATCAATCAAAATTAATAGTTCCGGCCACCATGTAACACTAAAATGTATTGTAACAAAAGGATTATAATAATAATTAGTCATGCATAAAGTTCAAAATTACAGAGGTAGAATATTTAAAATTTCAGTTCAAGTTTTTTTTTTAATTGTTCTTATAAATTTTATTTTTTTTTCGAAAAAAAATTTAAAGCTTGCGGTTAAGTGGATGAACAATTAACCCAAGAGGGCGGTGTGATCATAACACGTAGAGAAAACATATGGTTGCAATATGATTGCGGCCACAAAACTACACTAAAATATAAAATATATTTAAAATTTCAGTTCAAGTTTTTTTTTTAATTGTTCTTATAAATTTTATTTTTTTTTCGAAAAAAAATTTAAAGCTTGCGGTTAAGTGGATGAACAATTAACCCAAGAGGGCGGTGTGATCATAACACGTAGAGAAAACATATGGTTGCAATATGATTGCGGCCACAAAACTACACTAAAATAAACAAGTGGAAGCATTAAAGTCCGATGTGCCGAATTTGGTATAAAAAAGATTAAATTCGGCTGTGCCGAATTTTTGGATACCCTCCATCTCATTGTTTGAATTAGCCAGTGAAAGTGCAAACAATATATATATATATATATTAGAGTTCGTTTTAAATTTTTTTTTGATTTTGATTTCTGGATATTATCACTTTTTAGAAGGTTTTTGTATCAATAAAAATAATGTAGTATTTTTTTTTTTTTAATTCCAACTCCTTCCCGTGCCTCTAGGCGACTAAAATCGCGGATTTTGGGTCCCTTTTCCCATACAACAAAAACGGCTTAATATATGCCAAATCTGACTTCAGTATTCGACTCTACGGGAAAACTTAGGCCCATAAGCTTTTTTTTTAGTTTTTGGAATGCACCAGAATGCATAATTAGAGTGGTCCAAAAAAATAATTTTTTAAAAAAAAATTAAAATATTTTTTTTTGTTAATATACAATGAAAAAATACTTACATCTGACAAAAATGGTCCAAAAATTTTAATTTTGTAGTTACCCGTTCAAAAGTTATTAAAGTTTGATTATTGATGATAATTTCACAATTTAAATATGCAAATGCAGGATCGAACAAAAAATACGAACAAACTTCAACACTGTTTCCAAAATGTATATATTGTGAATTAGTAATTTAATTTAATATATACATAATTGTAATTGAGAAAGGACCAAATTTGAAGAATAACTGACTCCATCTTTTAAATTGTGAAGGGAAGTTTATAAAAAAAATTATAGAAAAAAATATTCTTAGGAAAAAAACTTGTTTTGTAAATGAAACGAATTTAGTAGAAAAAAATCTAACACTCGATTAACGAGGGTTATGTGGACAAAAATAAACTCAGCTTATTGCAATAATTAAATGCAGTTTGCTTATAACACTTGAAATACGGGAAAAGCACAAATCGATGTCTCAAAGTAATCAATATTTGTAGAAAATAATATTATCCGTACATGAAATATTTACATATAATGTAGCACTGAAATAATTATTTTTCTACAAAACAAAACCCGTGATTTTGGTAGAAAAAAGCCACAAAATAGGCTTTTAGCAATGTAACGAAAATTAATTGTATTAAATGCAAAAACACTTTAATTTTAGCGAAAATCACCGATTTGATCTAAACATACTAGGAATATTATATTTTAATAAATGTTTTTCATCTTATTTTTCACTGAAACACAAATTAATGTTCAAAGTTATTCTGCAGGTTTGTTCTCAATGAAGGAAGTTTTTTTTGGGATAATAATTGGTTTTAAAATCAGTAGTGACAATTTAAAGAATTGATAAAAACTGTAGAAAGAGTTGAGAAATCGTTTGCATGCACTGACAGGAATTTAATATTACATTTTAAGCAAAGTTATGCTTTTTTCACATGGACTTTTAAAAAAACATTTAGGGGTCCAAGAAGGTGATTACGTAGAAACTTTTGAACTGTTTTGTAAATACTACATTAACATAGTTTAAGGAGAAATCGTTTCAGTTACATATATTCAGTCGAATTGGACAGAATTAAAGGGAAATGCAAATTGAAGTATTTATGAAATCTGTGGATATAAGAAGTTCGTTATATCAGACATCATTTGTATGGAGGCTGGTTGACGAGACAAACAATTTAAATAAAATGAATTCTTTATAACAAAGATCCATTTTGCAAATTTTTTTTTTATTGAATTTCAGAGGGAAATTAGTGTTTTAGTGAATTAGTTTTAGTGAATTTAGGGTTTAAAAAGCATACGCGAATTAAAAAAAGATTTAAAAAAAAATGCGCTTGCTGAGACATACATTGAAATAATTATTAAATACCCGTTTACATTACAACACACGTGTTTATACTATACATCACATAAGTCAAACGGAAAGTGTGGTAATATTAAGTTTGGCAAAATATTAAAAAAGAAAATATATTAGAGTGTTTTCGAGACACAAAACTAAAACTTAACTGGTATTTTTTCAAATTATATAAATCAAAAAATAGATCCGGAGACAAATTAATATGTTTTGCTGACATATTAAACTTTTGTCAAAAATTCGTAAATTTTTTGGAAGCAAAAATCGTCCAATAGTCATTTAGTTATTTTGGGTATTAAATATCGTCAAAATGACTATAAATCGTCAAACCTGGCAACACTGCATGTGATTGCTTCTAATGCATACATACATACATACCAGTTATAAAAACCTTCATACATACATACATACATACATACATACATACATACATACATACATACATACATACATACATACATACATACATACATACATACATACATACATACATACATACATACATACATACATACATACATACATACATACATACATACATACATACATACATACATACATACATACATACATACATACATACATACATACATACATACATACATACATACATACATACATACATACATACATACATACATACATACATACATACATACATACATACATACATACATACATACATACATACATACATACATACATACATACATACATACATACATACATACATACATACATACATACATACATACATACATACATACATACATACATACATACATACATACATACATACATACATACATACATACATACATACATACATACATACATACATACATACATACATACATACATACATACATACATACATACATACATCATACATACATACATACATACATACATACATACATACATACATACATACATACATACATACATACATACATACATACATACATACATACATACATACATACATACATACATACATACATACATACATACATACATACATACATACATACATACATACATACATACATACATACATACATACATACATACATACATACATACATACATACATACATACATACATACATACATACATACATACATACATACATACATACATACATACATACATACATACATACATACATACATACATACATACATACATACATACATACATACATACATACATACATACATACATACATACATACATACATACATACATACATACATACATACATACATACATACATACATACATACATACATACATACATACATACATACATACATACATACATACATACATACATACATACATACATACATACATACATACATACATACATACATACATACATACATACATACATACATACATACATACATACATACATACATACATACATACATACATACATACATACATACATACATACATACATACATACATACATACATACATACATACATACATACATACATACATACATACATACATACATACATACATACATACATACATACATACATACATACATACATACCTACATACATACATACATACATACATACATACATACATACATACATACATACATACATACATACATACATACATACATACATACATACATACATACATACATACATACATACATACATACATACATACATACATACATAATACAATACATACATACATAACATACATACAATACATACATACATACATACATACATACATACTACAGACTACATACATACATACATACATACATACATACATACATACATACATACATACATACATACATACATACATACATACTACATACATACATACATACATACAATACATACATACATACATACATACATACATACTACATACATACATACATACATACACATACATACATACATACATACATACATACAGACATACATACATACATACATACATACATACATACATACATACATACATACATACATACATACATACATACATACATACATACATACATTATTAGCACCCTCGAATTGCTGGAGACAGGGCCATTGGTTATTTTCGTTATTTATAATGAATGTAAATAACATGGGAATTTGAAAAATCTTCAGTGGTTTCCCGTTGCGTTCTGAAATTTGGAATTACCGGTTTTTTTGATGGCGGCAGTTACTCACCACGTCGGTTAGAGCCTCACAGGCGCTCGGAATTTATTAAGAACACAGAGCCACCTATGTCTCTCCGAGACTATCTTCTCTAACCCGCTGACTGTCCGCGGCCGCCAATGGCAGCTACACCGCATATCTACGGTATCCGCAACATATGACGCGTCCGGTAGCATTCAGCTCTGCTTCCCACAAGCAGATAATAAATCATACATTATCATAAAAATGACTATGATTTATTATCCGCCGTTGGGCGGATATGGTTCAAATATATTAGGCAATCTGAAGACCTCTTCGTAACACACACTTGCATAAAAATGTCAAAATATTCAAAATGTTCGATAATGTGCGGATAAAATTTAACAAAACGAACGCTAATGACCGTAGTTAAAGATAATCGAAAGTGTTTCAAAACTACGATCATTTGAAAAGAAATTGCGTCTATATCCGGTGATTTAGTAATCGAAGGATCCAAAGCAGTCGGTTTCAAGAAAATATAAAAAGAATAAATGTGTGAAGGCTTAACCTCATGCAGTAGGCAATGTTTCGTCGAAACAAGCGAAAGCTAATTTTAACTTCGACACGAAATTCAATTTTCCAAAGTACTTTTCGTCGAAAAGGGAACGATAACTTTCTATAATAATTAAAGTGGATACGAAGTGTTACACACAAAAAACTGTGTTTGGAGCTGTTTAGAATGGGTTTAATCAGTATTACACTAAAAAAAAAAGTTTGTAAAGTCAACAAAAAATTTTGCTGACTTTACAAACAGCGAGCTGATTTTTAGCAACAAAATTAGTAGATTCAGCAAAAGTTTTGCTAACACTTAGTAGATTAGAAATAAAAAATCCTTGCTAAAAATTAATAAATTTTTTGCTGAATTTTAGTAGACTGAAAAAAAACGCAAAATATTTGTAGAAAAATTGTAATTTAGTTAATTTATTTGCTGAAAATCATAAAACATATTTTTGTGATTCTTTTAAAAATAATTTACTATAATAACTAAATATAAAAATTTTCATTTTCCCACATTGACGACATGAGCTAATTTAATATCTGAAAATATATAGAAATGAATATATATAACATAACAAAAATTTTCTTTCAATTACTTACACTCAAAAAAAAAAGTTAGTAAAGTTTGCTGAGTCAGCAAAATTTTAGTCAGGAGGGTGCTAGCAAAAAAATTGCTAATGTCAGCAAAATCTTTTGCTGAAAATCAGCGAGCTGATTTTTAGCAACAAAATTAGTAGGTTCAGCAAAAGTTTTACTAACACTGAGTTTATAAGAAATACAAAAGCCTTGCTAAAAATTAATAAATTTTTTGCTGAATTTTAGTAGACTGAAAAAAACGCAAAAAATTTGTAGAAAAATTGTAATTTAGTTAAGTTATTTGCTGAAAATCATAAAACATATTTTTGTGATTCTTTTAAAAATAATTTACAATAATTACGAAATACAAAAATTTTCATTTTCCCACATTGACGACATGAATTAATTTAATATCTGAAAATATATAGAAATAAATATATATAACATAACAAAAATTTTCTTTCAACTACTTACATCAATGGTTGTCTAAATGTTACTATCTTTTAAAGGGCGCAACTGCCGAAGATAATTATAGAAACGAAACGAAAAAATAAACAAAAACAAACGAACCATACAAATCTACCTAAGATGTGTGTCTTTGTCTTTCGCTTTACTCTGTCTACATGTCTGTATATGTTTGTTTGTTTGCAATTTGATCTATAAACATTTAGTTTAGAAATACATATTAAATTTAAATATTTTATTTTGTCTTTTATTTAATTAATAGACAATTATTTTCACAAGCCGGTGACAACGCAAAATTTAAGTTGTTTTAATCCTCAATTTTGTTTTATGTATGAAAAACAGATGCAAAAGTCTTCCATGGTTGATTTTTTATATGTCTTATTAGAGTTGTACTTTTTAGTATCATTTTCCTCTTCTCTACTACATCTTGACGTGCCGCGACATCTGCTTCATTCTGCGTATATCTTTCAATCTCATTGTCGTCCACACTATTAGTGTCCTTATCAGCACAATTTTTTTTTAGCAAAATTAATTAGTAAAACATTAGTATATTAGTAAAGCATTAGTATAAAACAGTTAAGTGCTGAATAAGTATAACAAAAATTTTACCTGAAAACAGGATTTTAGCAAAAAAAATTGCTAAAAAATAGTATACCTGATTTACAAGACGTTTTACTAACTTTTCTACTAACTTATTTTTTTGAGTGTACTCAGTTCAAACACATACATTTTAACTCTACTAACTAATTTGTTTTTGGTACCTTCAAGCTCTTGTAACTGATGGTAAGGCGATCAAAGCGAGTTTTTACCACTGACGAATATTTCCAATTTTTATTGCGGTATTTATAGTAAATTAGTAAACAATGTTGAGACAACAATTAATTTATAATGTAACATGATACACTTAAAAGAAAATTTACGTTAAATTGACGAATCAAACTAAAACGACTAAAATAATTGCAATTAGTGTTCTTTTGTAACATGAAAGCTTTTTATTAATATTTTTCGTTTGTTGGCCAATCAAATAGAACAAAATTAAAGAATACAAACTTAAAGGCCATGGTTGATTTTTTATATGTCTTATTAGAGTTGTACTTTTTAGTATCATTTTCCTCTTCTCTACTACATCTTGACATGCCGCGACATCTGCTTCATTCTGCGTATATCTTTCAATCTCATTGTCGTCCACACTATTAGTGTCCTTATCAGCACAATTTTTTTTTAGCAAAATTAATTAGTAAAACATTAGTATATTAGTAAAGCATTAGTATAAAACAGTTAAGTGCTGAATAAGTATAACAAAAATTTTACCTGAAAACAGGATTTTAGCAAAAAAAATTGCTAAAAAATAGTATACCTGATTTACAAGACGTTTTACTAACTTTTCTACTAACTTATTTTTTTGAGTGTACTCAGTTCAAACACATACATTTTAACTCTACTAACTAATTTGTTTTTGGTACCTTCAAGCTCTTGTAACTGATGGTAAGGCGATCAAAGCGAGTTTTTACCACTGACGAATATTTCCAATTTTTATTGCGGTATTTATAGTAAATTAGTAAACAATGTTGAGACAACAATTAATTTATAATGTAACATGATACACTTAAAAGAAAATTTACGTTAAATTGACGAATCAAACTAAAACGACTAAAATAATTGCAATTAGTGTTCTTTTGTAACATGAAAGCTTTTTATTAATATTTTTCGTTTGTTGGCCAATCAAATAGAACAAAATTAAAGAATACAAACTTAAAGGTAGTGACTTATTTTTTTGAAATAAAATATCGCACACTTAGTTCAAAAATGACTCAACTCAAAATTATTAATTTTTCAGAAATCGAAAACAAATATTTGCAACTTTATACCAATTGAGACATTATTCACTCAATCGATATTTCGCTTTTCATTGAAAAGCATCATCAGGAATAGTTATTTAATATTTAAAACAAAACATAGACCTCGAGATTAAATATTTTGAAAATTCATCAATAATGGTCATAAAACTAAAATCTGTATGGTATTCACTTATGTTAATATTTGTATTGAAAACTATTATGTGTATTCACATGTTTTTAAACATTCTTTCCCGCGTTGAATGAATGTTCAAAAGAAAGAAAATGCAATACAATTTTTAAAAGGTATGCGGGAAGAGAGAAATGAATATTTGTTATATTAAAATATTTACTAATTAAATTAGAAAAGGATGATTATTGATGAAATCGAAGTGCTTTGACCTCGTCTTCAGTTGCTAGACATTAAGGGTGAATTTGGAATGCGTGCCATTGAAAAAGGTATCATCTTCTGTTTTTTGACGTATGGTTGAAGTTCAATGTCTTCTCCAGTGGATTCAATTGATCTAGTTGGATTTGATTTTCGTGCATTTTTTTAATTTGCATTTTGACAGAAGTATGATTAGTGCGATTATGATAAATAAAAGTGCTAGGAAGCCAATTGTATAGCTGTGCGTCAGGTGGGACTTCAATTTATTATTTAAGTCAGCGATGTCATGTTGTTGTAGCGATTTTTGTAACTAGTTTGGACTAGTATCCAAGTACCAGTGGTTATAACAATAGTATCGTGAGTAATGCAAGGGTTAGTTGATTTGTTGGCATTTTATTTCTCTTTGCCTTAGGTTCTTCAGTTGATTAGCAGCGGAATTGTTGATATTCTTATTGTTGTCTTCAGTACAATATTTGCTTGTTGATCCTTATGTATAGGCAATAGAGCAAGTCGATGTATTGAACGCTTAAATGTTCCTGACGAGGTTTTCGCTTCAGCGACCCTTGCCGCACCGCCATGATTCTTCCCAAATGTCATTTCATAATAGGTACTATGTCTTCCTTGTCTTGTTAGTGGATGTTAATTCAGTATTGCCTTAATTTCCACCACGACCGTCTCCAATTCCTCGTGTGTTAAGGATGAATTTATGCACACTTTACAGCTGCTTCCCATAGATCTCTAAAATGTGGTACTCTGGGTGGAATAAAATGAAAATGTATTTCCTTTGGGCTGGAAGCGGAGATAATGGATGAACGGCTTTTGTGGTAAAACAACAGAATACTGCTGTACATGCCTTGTTGCCGTTGCCTCTAAATTTGTAGTGAATCCAAAAGGGTCTGCAATAATCTACACCAGCGTTGATAAAAGGTCGAGCTTAAGTAACTCTTGTTTGTGCAAGATTAATCATAACTTGACATTGTTGTGGTCGGGCCCTGGCACATCTAATGCATTTTTTAACAGTCGAACGTGCCATAATTTTGCCTTTTATTGACCAATATTTGTCAGATTATGTTTAATAATGCTTATCCACAATGTTTGTTCTCTTCGCGATGTTTCGCGTAATATGATAATAATGCAGCCTCGTAGGATGTTTGATCCATCAACTCGTAGGATGTTTGATCCATCTAATAATGGAGACTAACTGATAATAAAACTTTTCTTGCCGATTTCCGTATTATTCCGAAGTTTGATTTTTAGAGAAAAGTCGGACATCTGGTTCTAAAAATCAAGAACAGTGTTTCGTCCAGTTCAGCCGGAGTTAATGATATACTTAATGATATATAGTATATGATATATGTATGTTTTGGGCGATTTGCATTTTTCATTCTGCAGTTTCTGATGAATCTAAGAGTATATCCCAGAACCAGCTGCAGAGTTTTAAAGGAGTTTCTATGTTGAATCTTTTATATGAGGTCAGCTTTAGAAACCAATATCATCGGGAATTTGTAGTGGTCCTTAGAACCCTAAATTACTTTCAGAAAGTTTATGTGCTGGTAAACTTCTGGATATTATATCAGCTGGGTTGTCTTTTGATCTGAAGTGGTGCCATTGTTCGGGCAACGCCAATATTTGAATTTTACAGACTCAATTAGCTACAAAAGTAAGGTACAAGTATGATTGATCGTTTATCCAAGACACTATTATGTCCCTAAAAATACAGGTTAACTCTACGCGAGGTATCGTCCGTTGTTTTAATGTCGTGACACAAAGTAGTTGTACAATTACTCTTCTATCCTTCAGAGTTGCTCGGATTTAGGCAACTGTACCAAAAGCCTAGTCAGAAGCTTCTGAGAATATATTCAGCTCTGTTTTTTCTGGGAGTTCCTCCTTAAAAATGTGTCGATGGATTTTTAAATTTTTTAAACTGTATAAATCATTTCTGAATTTAGTCCAGGTTCCATGAAGGTTGTCATCCAATGGTTCATCCCGGTCTAATTTGATTTGTCACAACCGTGGTCAAACATCTTTGCTTTGACAACTACATGTGCTAGTAGTCCAAGGTGATCCAAATAATCTTGCGAGATCCAATGTTGCTGTACATTTTGACGCAGTCTTTAGATGATTAATTTTTACCTTGACGAAAAATTATCTGTCATAGGCAGCCATAATAATCCTAACGGTTTTGTAGTTGTAGCGTTGTTACTGTTGACCTGATCGCTGAGTGGAATATTTTTCAGCAATTGAAAATGATTTTCACTTCACTTTTTCTTTGGATAGCGGGAATCGGTTGTTTATCCACCATTTCAGAGAATAAATCATGGAACTGTCTCCATGTGAGATAATATCCATCAAATGTTGGTATAGTTACTTTTGGTAAACGCAATCAACCAGTGAAATCTTTTATTATAAGTATTATTGTAAATATTTAAAAGTGAAAAATTCGAAATAAAAGTGGTTGAAAAACAAAACAGTTAAAAAAAAATGTCTGCGACATGCTTGCACTGATTATAATCCAATCATAAAAATACGAAAAAATGTCAAAATAACAAAAAATTTTGTAAAATAAACGAAATTTTGTTCATTTTAAGAAAGTATTAGTTTTGTTGACATAAATTTCGTATTTTTATGAATGGATTATTATGAGTGTGGACGGTATACTAAAAACGAAGTGTTACAATTAACAAGTACCATGTAGCACAATATATTCCATATTCAAGCGGTTTGCAAATGGAGTGGCATTCAGCGGGATAAAAAGAAAAAATGTCCAAAAAAATTACCGCATTTGAGATTGTTAAATTGAAAAAATCGATGGTTAAGCAAATTTGGGCATCAAATCGTAAGTTGACCAAAAAATTTCGCGTTTTTAAGTAAACAATTCGCAAAAACTTATTCCAAATGAACGGGAAACAATACCAGAGGAAGACAGTACCCAAATATAGTAAAAAACAATTGGCAGAAATACCAATAGGCAGACAACTGAGAAAAAACTTCAAAAAAAAGTGTTCAAATAATTTTGGACGTTTCTTTTGCTTGGAACAACGGAAGTATTTAGTAATTCTGGCTTTTATTCTGATAACTTGACAAAAAAAAACTTCCGACAAGGTACGGTATTCGGCCAAAGCGAAGTGTGGATAGCCATTTCGGCATAAGTTAAATCACAACTTTACATCCAGCATTCGAAAGCTACACTCGAAGGAAAAAATTCATCAAATTTATGACATGATACATCAATTTTCGTCTAATGTAACGTTTCATAGTGTTTACGAAATATTTCATAAAAAACAAAATCAATTTCAGCATATTTATGAAATGTTTCACTATATACAGTGGCCGACAAAAGTCGACGTACGACATCTATTTCCACAACTTCTGCATTTTGAATAAACAAAAGTAATGATACAGTTTTGTTTCAAATGTATTTTTATTAATATATTACGAAAAAAAAAAAACTTAATATGTTTTAAACTTTTATTCACTAAAAACTAAAAACAATGGTTGACAAAAGTCTGCATACGATATGTGCACTACAATAAAGAACTTTGTTCCAGCATTAAAAGTTATTACTTTTCCTTGAAATTAATATTTCGTTCGGCCGCCACGAGCACCTAAAACTCGTCTGGGCATCGAAGCAACTAAATTTTCCAGCTCTGCAGACGTAATGTTTTGCCATTCTTCTTGAAGCTTCTATTTCAGCATTGGGGCACTAGTAATATGAATATCCCACAAGTGCTCAATTACATTTAAGTCCGGGCTTTGAGGTGGTGTGTGCAGCTGTCGTGGGGCATGGGAGAGCAGACAATCTTCGACAATTTGAGCCTTGTGCTTTGGATCGTTGTCTTACTGAAAAATCCAACTTTGGCCAAGATGGTTTCAATGTTGTTCCAAAATGGATTTGTACAAATAACGATCCATATTACCCTCAATAAATACTAACTTTCCTACTCCAGAAGCAGCGACAGCACCCCAAACCATTACGCTGCCTGCACTATGCTTAACAGTGGCGATTAAGTTCTTCGGATCCATTGCTGTATTTTTTTTTCGCCATACTCTATCTCTACCATCACTTCCAAATCCCTTCAACTGAATACTATTTTAAACAAACCTTTAACACAACCAGTAAAAAAAAATAATTTTCCATTAATAATAAATAACGGCTTTTTTTCGGTTAATATTCAATTCGGTTAATATTCAATAACAATGCTTGCTGGTCGTATGTATACTTTTCTCAATGATTTTTTAATGTTTTTCATGAATAATTTTTTAAGTTTACATTGCAATAAATATATTTTTTTTGTATATCTATAAAAATAGATTTCAAACAAAACGGTTTCATTACTTTTTTGGTTAACGCTTTTGATCTCATAAAATGGCCAAAATTGTGGTCGTACGTATACTTTTGTCGGCCACTGTATATGAAGCATATTATTTCATGGAGACCATGATATGGACCAGAGAACAGAATGAGACCATTCGTTTTTGTTGTCCATTCATACATTTATTGCTTTTGCATTGCTTTTATTCAACAACAACAGCTTATGCTGTTGTAATTGTCTTAATACAGTAATATGTTTCACAAAAAAATTTGTTAACGTTTTATTCACTTAACATTGAGACCATTCATACCAATCGTTGTGTATTCGTTGTTTTTGTGAGTGTTAAGTGAGGTTAACACTAGACAAGCAATGCAATGCATGGTTTTCGTTACACTCACTTTTCTCAATTCTGTCGATTGTTGCTTTATTGAAATGATGTGAGTTGACAACAATGTACTCATTTTTTGTGATTGCATTCAAAAGCATGAAATAGGGCACTAAAACCGTTCTTGTTAATTATGAAATGTTTCATAAATACTGATAAAATTGTTGCATTGGACGAAAATTGATGAAAATTATTCCAGGTTTTCTCTAGGAGTATTGGATGTAAACGCTGATGTTTACATTAATAAATGTTTAGTAAAACTGGAAAAGTTTATCAGAGATAAACACTCTAAACACGGCATATTATTTTGGCCAGATTTAGAAAGCTGACATTGTACCGAAATACAATTGAGGACTTTTGGGGTTTTTTATGCCAAAAAGTGTATGGAAATGGTTGAAGAATTGAAGAAATAATTTAAAGCATTGTAATGAAAATGTACATGAATGTCGTCCAACTTGGAGCATAAAATACGCCAAACAGAATATAGAGAATAATTGTTAATTATCCATAAGCCTCATCATGTAGCGCCTCAATTTGATATCATAAACTCTTAATTGTGCCGATATTTATTTCAAATTATTGTAGGGTATGATCGTCACTGTTAAGCCCTTCAGTAGCCGGTTTAGTGCTGTAAAACGAGGTTCTACTGCTGTAAAACGAGCCTTGATTTTTATTTGCTGTCTCCATTGCGGATTAATAAATTGCCTGTATAAGTGTTGATGTGGTCACCAATGTTTTGGTACCTGTTGTATGTGTCCACAGAAATTAGAATTTGTAATGTTGTGTGTTGATGTTGGTATCAACAAAGCGAACTTTGTCTCGTTGTTGCTATTGTTGCGAAATCATGAAACCAATTGAAAATTGACGAGCGTACTTAGAAGAAGTAAAAGAATAAATTTTCTTACTTGAACTTTTGCTTTAAGGATTTACAGCTTAAACGACGAAGAGAATTAGGGGACGACAACGAATTGAATTCTATGTTGATGCATACGATGACGAACTTAAAAAGAATTTCAAATATTGATGAAATAGTGATGACGTATTTGCTACGCTTCGGAACGAATGAAGTGCTCAGCAAAGAAGCAGCAGATGTTGGTAGCTGCCAGTACAGATTGATACACGAAAACAATAATCATGTTTTTGATGAAGATTTTGTTGAATGTGTGGCTATCGCGAAGAGTTCGATGCAATGATGACGACATCGGCGATGATGAAATAACTTCGATAAAGACGTTTTGTTGACGATAATGATGTTTTGTTAATGATGATTTTAAGCTTCATTTATTTTTAGCGACCCTAGTTTCACGATGAAAATGTCATTTTAGTTATTATGCGAATATAAAGTTTTGTTGTTTTAATTTTAGCCCAAAGAAAGAATTAATTTAATTTTTAAATTTATTATTTTTAAAAATGTTTAAATTTTATAGGTACACACGAAAACTAACACTATTTTAATTAAAAATGTCCTGTCACGGTAGCCATTATGTTTGTTATAAAAAGAAAATTAAAACACTGCAGTTTTGATTCTTTCAAAAGTTTGTAAAGCAATTATGCTTTAAAATTTTTATTAGTTAAAATAAACTAAAGCTAAAGTAGAAAACAGGAGTATATATAAACAGTTATAAATTCAGCATTAAGAAAACATAGTGTTATTTACAAAAAAATAGTTGGTTAATTATAAAAGTACTTGAATGATCATCTACTTTAAAGGAGTCAATTAACAAATATAAAACAAACAAAAATTACAATAAAATAGGTGCTATTCTGACCAAACAAAATAAACGCGCACGTTTTAAATAAATTATTGAATGGTTAATTTAATGCACCCGGCAAGTTTTGTGAATTTACTCAGCAGCACCGCGGTAGTAGGTTGGTATTACGGAGCATGTTACCTGGATATAATTTAAAATCCTTATTCTTGAATTACTTTGCAACTGTTGGTATTAATAATTAATTAATTTTTTCATACGGGGTAACTTTTGAAGATATCGTGTTAAGGAGTAATAAACATGCCATATAAGTTGTTGGTATAATGTAGCTTAAAATTTTTTTTAAAAAGAATGCTTGGATAGTCCTATTAGGACGGTAAAAATTACGGTTTTTGTTAAAATGTAAATATTCACTATTCAATAAAATATTTATTAATAGACATAATCCAATTAATTTTTGGACTTAAATAGAATTTTAAGCAACAATGTGAAATTTGTGTCCGAATTAATGATTTGCTGTAAGCAATCCCACAATTCTCAAAAATAAAAATTCCATTTATGGTATTTTTACATTTGTTGCTGCCATTTCTACATTTAAAGCGGGGATTGTAGGAGACTTATCCAATAAATTAGGTATATGTTGGAGTATCTACAACCGCTTCCGCTACTTATTTGGAGGGGTGCACAATTTTTAGCAGTGGGTTAAAGTTGATATTTGCCTTAAAAATGTGGCAACTTTAGAAGCGGCTGTGGGGGAAAGTAGATACATTTTTTTAACACAACTCACTTTTGTATAAAAAGACCTTTCAGAATAGTATGCACACTTTATATATTCAGAAAGAGAATATTTATCTGATGGTAAAAGACTGTTGATGCTTTTTGGTTAAAAATCGCAAAAATTTTTGTATTTCTACTTTAAACGAATGTTGTTTTTGAGTGGAACAAGATATTGCTTTAATTTTTTTTATTTAATAAAAATTTATTTCTTTAAATGACTGATATTTAAAAAAAATTGACCCCGATTTCGTACAGCTATTCGTGGCAAAAACATATTTTCACCAAACACAAACAAATTGGTATAAAACTAACGTCTTTGTATTGGCTCATTTGAAGAAACTCAAAACTTTCGATAGACAATAAGTTACTTATATATAAAACCATTATTAAGCCCATATGGACATATGGTATACAAATTTGGGGGTCGGCCGCAAAAACAAACATCAACATTTTACAACGTTTTCAGTCGAAAGCTTTACGCACAATCTCAAACACGCCAAATTTCGTAACAAATAATACACTACATAACGACTTCTTCATTCCAACAGTGCAAGAAGAGCTCAATATAAGCAACGAACGCTATTCAGACCGCCTATCACAGCATCCAAATGCCTTAGCTACCCAAAAAAGACTTAGAAGATTTCCGTAAACACAGCTAATTGTTACAAGATAATCTGAAATGATATAAAATTTATATCTTCGTTAGATGAACCATGGAGTCCTGGTCGATTCCCACAACTATTAGAGTACCCGTTGGGGTTTCCTCCCTGTGAAAAATCTCCCATTTTTCGACGACTAGACCCTTGTTTTGTCTGCCGAGTACCCTTAGGATCTGCTCCGTAGAATATTTGCCACCCCAACCTTTTATAAAAACCGCCTTATTTACGAGGGCCAGCTTAGCGCCTTCCCAAGGGGCAGGAATGTCTTCCACCAACTTTCTCAGGATACCTACTCAAGTGTTCGAGACCAGCTGTAGCATAAGGACATCCATCGAAAAGTTGTAGCTATTAATTTGGATTGCAGCCGCGTCGTCGTCCGCCTCTAAGACATATTGCATAATCCTCGTATTAATAGCCTCTTCGAGACATTGTCTCTGGGCTATGGGGATTTTACCCGAAGGGTTATTTTGGTCAATCACAGCGTAGCTTAGCTCGTCCATGACTGACCTCTTAGCTATCTTCGCATAAGAGATGGGATGTTCCTTACCCGATTTCGCTTCCGACTTTCCTTTCATTGAAGACTGGCTGGGAACCCTGTCGTTCAGTGAAGAGATCGTCTTCGGAGCCGTCGGTTCAGTAGCCGCCACCAATTTGTTTATTCCTGTCATTTGAGTATCCGTTATGGATCCTCTTTGATCCTCTTCGCCCTTGACTGACCTCTTAGCTATCTTCGCATAAGAGATGGGATGTTCCTTACCCGATTTTGCTTCTGACTTTCTCTTTATTGAAGACTGGCTGGGAACCCTGTCGTTCAGTGAAGAGATCGTCTTTGGAGCCGTCGGTTCAGTAGCCGCCACCAGTTTGTTCATTCCTATCATTTGAGTATCCGTTATGGATCCTCTTTGCCCAGAGATGGACGTTTTGGTTGCCGAACTACTGGTAGGCGGAGAACTCTTTTTCTTCTTTTTAGCCTTAACAATGTTCATCGGGGGACAGAACACTCACGTTCCCATCTCTATTTAAACCACTCAATTCTCTCCAGTAAAAAATACCGCCGTTTAAAAGTACTTTGAAGAAAACAGAACAGTGTGTCCAATATTGGTATGCTGCACTGACAATTTTTTTAGTGTAGTTGTATAAAATTTTTGTAAAATTTTCTACACATTTTAAATTCTTTGCTAAAACAATCTTTCTATCAAAAAACTGTTTTTGTAAACAGTTTTTTTAAAAAAATATATGGCAGCACTTAATATAGCCATTAAAAAAAATATATATTTATATATCAAAATAAAAATTCTAATATAATAAACCTGTTGAAAAAATTATGTTCACAAAATTTATGAAACGTTTTTATGAAATAATGAAGATCTATTAAATATTTGTCTTAAATTTGTATTAATAATTCATGGCAAATGATTTATAAAACATATTAATTAATATGTTTAAACATTATTCCCTAAATGTAGATTGACTATGCAAATATAATCTACTTATAATATATTTGTATTGTAAGTATATATTTTATTATTACGAAAAAAAAAAAAATTAAATAAAATTTTTTTTTTTAAATTAGCAAAATATTTTTTTGCTAATTTTTGGCACTAGGTTTTGAAATATTTGTAAAATGTTTTGCTGAAATCAGCAACAAATTTTAGAACAAAATTTTGTAATTTGTAAAATGAGAATAGCAAAAATTGTTACTAAAAACATATATTGTGCTAAAAAAAATTTGTACAAAAGTAGTAAAATGGAATTGAAAACATTTTACAGATTTTTCTACTAACTTTTTTGCCTGCGTGTACAATTTAAACTGAACTAGGTCCATATGATAAAGGTTTTACGGAAAATGTAAGTAAATCTAAAAAAAATCATATTTTTACACATAAGTTCTGACCGACTTTGATAATTTTCGTATCAGGCATTAAGCAATATTTAGAAATAGTTTTTCCAAACATAAATAAATTTAGTTTCAATTTATAACGAGCATTCAACCTCCGTATATTTACAAAAATAAAGCAAATCAAACATATTAGCTAGGTTGATACTAGTATTTCGATCTGGCTAAAGATCTCATCAGAACCCGAAGTTTTAGAAAAGTTAGAGCCTCCATAATAGGCAGAACTTTAACAAAAAACCTATTAATAATCAATTTTGCTCCATTCTTGTCTTCTTAGTAATCAAGCCCGTGGTTAGGTCTTTTCCTAACAAGCATCATGACGTTACTAAACTTTGAAGACCACAAATGTTCTATTTATATAAAAAATTTTTAGTTTGTACTCTGGCTCAAGTAATGTTTTTTACAGTTATATAGTTTTTTGTTTTTATATACATCGAGATCATTTTTATGTTATTTTCAATTTATAACGAGCATTCAACCTCCGTATATTTACAAAAATAAAGCAAATCAAACATATTAGCTAGGTTGATACTAGTATTTCGATCTGGCTAAAGATCTCATCAGAACCCGAAGTTTTAGAAAAGTTAGAGCCTCCATAATTGGCAGAACTTTAACAAAAAACCTATTAATAATCAATTTTGCTCCATTCTTGTCTTCTTAGTAATCAAGCACGTGGTTAGGTCTTTTCCTAACAAGCATCATGACGTTACTAAACTTTGAAGACCACAAATGTTCTATTTATATAAAAAATTTTTAGTTTGTACTCTGGCTCAAGTAATGTTTTTTACAGTTATATTAGTTTTTTGTTTTTATATACATCGAGATTATTTTTATGTTATTTTCAATTTATAACGAGCATTCAACCTCCGTATATTTACAAAAATAAAGCAAATCAAACATATTAGCTAGGTTGATACTAGTATTTCGATCTGGCTAAAGATCTCATCAGAACCCGAAGTTTTAGAAAAGTTAGAGCCTCCATAATAGGCAGAACTTTAACAAAAAACCTATTAATAATCAATTTTGCTCCATTCTTGTCTTCTTAGTAATCAAGCACGTGGTTAGGTCTTTTCCTAACAAGCATCATGACGTTACTAAACTTTGAAGACCACAAATGTTCTATTTATATAAAAAATTTTTAGTTTGTACTCTGGCTCAAGTAATGTTTTTTACAGTTATATTAGTTTTTTGTTTTTATATACATCGAGATTATTTTTATGTTATTTTCAATTTATAACGAGCATTCAACCTCCGTATATTTACAAAAATAAAGCAAATCAAACATATTAGCTAGGTTGATACTAGTATTTCGATCTGGCTAAAGATCTCATCAGAACCCGAAGTTTTAGAAAAGTTAGAGCCTCCATAATAGGCAGAACTTTAACAAAAAACCTATTAATAATCAATTTTGCTCCATTCTTGTCTTCTTAGTAATCAAGCACGTGGTTAGGTCTTTTCCTAACAAGCATCATGACGTTACTAAACTTTGAAGACCACAAATGTTCTATTTATATAAAAAATTTTTAGTTTGTACTCTGGCTCAAGTAATGTTTTTTACAGTTATATTAGTTTTTTGTTTTTATATACATCGAGATTATTTTTATGTTATTTTCAATTTATAACGAGCATTCAACCTCCGTATATTTACAAAAATAAAGCAAATCAAACATATTAGCTAGGTTGATACTAGTATTTCGATCTGGCTAAAGATCTCATCAGAACCCGAAGTTTTAGAAAAGTTAGAGCCTCCATAATAGGCAGAACTTTAACAAAAAACCTATTAATAATCAATTTTGCTCCATTCTTGTCTTCTTAGTAATCAAGCACGTGGTTAGGTCTTTTCCTAACAAGCATCATGACGTTACTAAACTTTGAAGATCACAAATGTTCTATTTATATAAAAAATTTTTAGTTTGTACTCTGGCTCAAGTAATGTTTTTTACAGTTATATTAGTTTTTTGTTTTTATATACATCGAGATTATTTTTACGTTATTTTCAATTTATAACGAGCATTCAACCTCCGTATATTTACAAAAATAAAGCAAATCAAACATATTAGCTAGGTTGATACTAGTATTTCGATCTGGCTAAAGATCTCATCAGAACCCGAAGTTTTAGAAAAGTTAGAGCCTCCATAATAGGCAGAACTTTAACAAAAAACCTATTAATAATCAATTTTGCTCCATTCTTGTCTTCTTAGTAATCAAGCACGTGGTTAGGTCTTTTCCTAACAAGCATCATGACGTTACTAAACTTTGAAGACCACAAATGTTCTATTTATATAAAAAATTTTTAGTTTGTACTCTGGCTCAAGTAATGTTTTTTACAGTTATATTAGTTTTTTGTTTTTATATACATCGAGATTATTTTTATGTTATTTTCAATTTATAACGAGCATTCAACCTATTAGGTTCCTTGATTTTCTGGTTTTGCCAAGCCGTCAGAGGTCGACTTTTTCCCTCGTAGAAATTTACAAAACTAACGTCTAAGCGGAGGTCTACTCGGGTTTAGGAACCCACATATCAAATTTCATGTTTCCATTCTCTTTTAACCCCTCCCCGTATGAATGGCGCTAATGATGTCTCCGTTGGATTAGGAAGCCACATACCAAATTTCAAGGTTCTCACCTTAGCATTTTGGCCATGCGCCCAGGGGAAAAACTTGTTCCCAAATTCCCCAAAATTACCTTATCTGTGCGTTAGGTCTTTTTCGAAGGAATACATATTCAAATTATCAGCTTTTTAGCCAAAGGGGTTTTGCGCAGTCCGCCGGAGTAAGGTCATCCATGCCAAATTTAAAGTTGCTTGAGTTGTTGCGTTTGACAGTGAGTCAGTTATTCTATTATAAATGTTTATGATGATTTTTTACCTGGTTATTATTACTGTTGTTTTCCACGAGCAATAGTTCAAGTTACAGAACTTAGCTTGAAACAATGATATTGTGAGCCACTTTTAGCTGATAAGATCTGAACATTTTAAATTGTATTAATTGACAACATGTTTTATATAAAATAATTTATTTTTTTCTAATTATTGTGATTTCAGGGTTTATGTTGGAAGTATTTCTTTTGAATTGAAAGAAGATACTATTAGGGCAGCATTTCTTCCCTTTGGTCCTATAAAATCTATAAATATGTCATGGGATCCCATAACACAGAAACATAAAGGTTTCGCATTTGTCGAGTACGAAATTCCAGAAGGCGCACAACTAGCCTTAGAACAAATGAATGGAGCTTTAATGGGAGGCCGCAACATTAAAGTAGGTCGTCCAAGTAATATGCCCCAAGCACAGCAAGTTATTGATGAAATTCAAGAAGAAGCTAAAAATTTTAATAGAATATATGTAGCTTCAATTCATCCTGACTTATCTGAGGATGATATTAAAAGTGTATTTGAAGCATTTGGTCCTATACTTTATTGTAAACTGGCTCAGGGATCATCCCTTCACACACATAAAGGATACGGATTCATTGAGTATGCTAATAAGCAGGCAATGGACGAAGCAATAGCTAGTATGAATCTCTTCGACCTTGGCGGTCAACTACTAAGGTAAGAATATACATTCGAGTACCCAACAAAGCAAAGTTGTTTTTTTTTTGTTCCCCGCTCATTTTATGATACATTGAGTGTAAAACATAAGATCTGCAAAAAAACAGTACTTTTATCGAGCAAACCATGTCATTTTTACCTAAAAAATTTAGTAAAAATTTTTAATTGCATTGTTGCTCTATTAATGGATTTTCGTTAAAAAGTGATATTCGTGTTATTATGCAAAAAAACTAATTATTTTTCGCATAGATACTTTTGACCTACTTATGAAAAATAGTGATGTTTTTCGCGATCGAAATAAAAATTTTGAAAATTTTTTTATTTTGAACAGCTCTTATTCATTTTTGAGAGGCGATAAATTGATTGCTACACATCAGCTAATATAGTATTAACTTCAGTTTTAGAAAAAGTTTGGTTTTTTAAAAATATATATTCTATTCCATGGCAAAACCCTTACAATGATATATTTTTGTTTTATGTTCTGTCATGTATACAGGAATCCCGGCGAAACAAGTTTGTACATAGTCATACATAGCTTGATATGATTATATATTATTATATATGTGGCCATATGTAACGATATATATTTACATCTCATACTTATTTTTACGAAAATTTCTAATATAGCGCTATATATCTTCAAATACCATTATATCTTTAAGTTGGCGACACTTTTTTAACCGGCGGCCCTTTTGTCAGCTGTCAATTGATTTATGTTTAGTTTGGTTTGGCATTTCAACATGAATAGACTGACACCTAAACAACGCTTCCAAATTGTGCAAATTTATTTTGAAAATCATGGTTCTGCTCCCGATTTTCATAAGCGAATGTTGATTAGTGATGAAGCTTACTTTTGGTTAAATGGATACGTCAATAAACAACACTGCCGTATTTGGAGTGATAATAATCCTTAAGTGTATATTGAGACACCGTTACATCCAGAAAAACTGACTGTTTGGTGTACTTTATGGCTGGTGGAATCATTGGTCCGTACTTCTTTAAAAACGATGGTGACAGCTATAGAGCCATGATTACTGACTTTTTCATTCATCAATTGAACAACCATGATGTGCAGGAGCTGTGGTTTCAACAAGACGGCACAATTGATTTATTGAAAGAAACGTTTGGTAAACGCATAGTTTCACGTTTCGGACCCGTGAATTGACGTCCAATATCGTGCGATTTAACGCCGCTGGACTATTTTCTGTGGGGATATGTGAAGTCGCAAGTCTACGCCGATAAGCCCTAAACGATTGACCACCTGGAGGACAACATTCGCCGCGTTATTGCCAATATACGGCCACAAATGTTGGAAAAAGTCATCGAAAATTTAACCTCCAGATTAGACTACGGCCGAGCCATCCGCGGCGGTGATATGCCAGAAGTCATATTTAAATTGAAATGCCAGAAGATTATCTTTCGAATAACGTAAATTTCATATCAATTTAAAAAACTCATCTTTGTTTTATTCTATTACAAAGTTCTATATCTATAAAAAAAACACCCTTTATGTATGAAAATTCTTTCATGCATAATTATCAGAAAATACAAAAATGGAAAATTCAAGCAATTATAAAAAAAGTGAAAAACACATAAAAAAGTTTATTTGCCTTCTCGTATAATCTATAACTATATAAGAGTGGCGTGACTGAGTGACCTAGGAACTTGAAATTTGGCACATATGTTCCTCCTCCAACTTAGACTTCCACTAAGAAGCGATTTTTGGATATTCCAACGGAGAAGGCAAAAAAGTGGAAAACAGCTTTTTCGGAAAGTAATGTCCATTTTTTAAAAAAAAAGTACCGCTTGAAAGTGAGACTTTAAAAGCATGGTTTTTGTTAGAAATTTTTGCCACATTTACAAGAGTTAAATCATTTTTAAATATATTTACAAATCAAATATATATGTATTGTATAACGAAAATTCCCGGTTCAACGAATATCAAACTTTTCATACTGAAGTAAGTACTTTAAAAAAAAATAAATACTTTTTCCAAAAAAATTTCTTTACAAAAAAGTGAAATAGAAAAAATACCTTTTTCAAAAAAGACTTAAACCAAAAAAAAAAAAACAAATAAAATTTTTTAAAAAAAAGTACTTTTTGAAAAAAAAGGAACTATTTAAAAAAAAAAAAGATACGTCTTTTTCCGAAAAAGTCCTTTTTTAAAAGAAGTACCTTCTTCAACCAAAGTATTATTTTAAAAAAAAAGGATTTTTTCCAAAACCTAATTTTCCATAGAAAAGCACATTTTGCCAACAAAAAAATAATGCTTTTTCCAAAAAAACTACATACTAAAACTACAAACTAAAAGTAATTTTCAAAAAATTACAAATCAAAGTACCTTTTCCAAAAATATTTTTTCTCAACAAAAATATCTTTTTTTTTTAAAGTACGTATTCCACAAAAAGTAATTTTATTTAAAAAATCCCGGTGATTTATATGGGTCGAAGGTATTGATCGCCCATCCTATCTTCTCCCTTGTGACTATTTCCTCGATGAAGGCGGACGTATGGCCCGATGTCACAGACATCCCGTCCCCTTGACAATCGTCCATACCTCCAATTTCCGAACACCCGGGAAAGTGCGCCTACAAGCAAGGTTAAGGTCTCAGAGCTAGACTCAGTTCATGAGCCGTCATTCCTTTGGATATACCCAAGGGTCCTAGGATCCTTGGATAAAATCCAATAGGACTAACCTTGGTTCAAATTTCATCCCGATCGGAAGACATCGTTGTCAAAAGTTGGGTCACTTGAGTATATAAAGGAGTGGTGTGAGTGACTAACAGACTCAACACCGCCCAGCCTAGACCACTGGATTTAGGAACTTAAAATAATCACTAAGACGGGGATTTTCCAATATTCCGCCGTTTTTGCAAAAAAAGGAACGGTAGTTGTAAAAATGTAACCGTTATTTTTTTAACAAATAAAAGTCAAATTTTTTTAAAGTAACGGTTTTTTTCAAAAAGTAACGGTTTTTATTTTATGAGTAACGACATTTTTAAAAAAATAAAGGGTAAAAAACGTAACCGTTTCTTTTCAAAAAAAGTAACGGTTTAAAAAAAAAAAATTTTTCAAAAAAATTTAACGGGTTCAAAAAAAAGTAACCGGTTTCTAAAACAAAAAGTAACGGTTGTTTTCAGAAAAAAAGTAAAGTTTTTTCAAAACGCAACGGCTTTTTTTTTTATAAATAACTGTACTTTTCCAAAAAATAATGTAAAAAAAAGTTTTTAAACAAAAAGTTTTTTTCAAAAAAAGTAACGGTATTTTTAATCTGTCTATCTATAAATATAAAAGAGTAGTGTGATATACTGACTGACTCAACTTCGCCCTGCCTAGACCACTGGACCTAGGAACTTGAAATTTTCACTAAGACGGGATTTTCCAATATTCCACCGGAGAGGACCAAAAAGTGGAAAAAGCAAACAAGTAACACCATTTTAAAAAAAGTAACCGTTATTTTTTTAACAAATAAAAGTAACGATTTTTCATAAAGTAACGGTTTTTTTCTAAAAGTAACGGTTTTTTTTAAAGTAACTGTTTTTATTTTACAAGTAACGGCATTTTTCAAAAAATAGCGTGTTTAAAATAAAGGAACTGTTTTTATCAAAAATAAATAATATAAAATGCGTTTTTTTTTAAAGTACTGTTTTTTTTTTCAAAATGGAAACGGGTTAAAAAAAGTAAGTGCGTTAAAAAAAGTAATGGTTTTTTAAATCAAAAAGTAACGGGTTTTTAACGGAATTTACGGTAATTTTCAAAAAAAAAACGGGTTTAAAAAAAGTATTTTTTCCCAAAAAGGAACCATTTTTTTTAAATAAGTAAAGGTATTTTTCATCTGTCTATTATAAATATTTAAAAGCGTAGTCTGATATACTGACTGAATCAACATCGCCCAGCCTAAGGCGCCTGGTCCTAGAAACATTAAATTTGGTATATATGTTCCTCCTGGGAAGGTGACCTCCACTTAAGACGGAATTTTTTGATATTTTATCGGAAATGGCCAAAAAGTGGAAAAAGTCCTCTTTTCTCCTGACTGCATCCACATTGCCCAGCCTTGACCACTGGTCCCAATAACTGAAAATTTGGTATACACAAAACAGAATTTTTTCACAAAAAAATACAATTACCAAAAAAAAGTACTTTCTCCACAAAATAATACTTTTTCCACAAATAAATACTTTTTCCACAAAAAAATACTTTTTCCAAAAAAATACCATTAAAAAAAAGTGAAATAGAAAACATACTTTTTTCAAAAAAAAGTACTTTTTTCAAAAAACAAAAATACTTTTACCAAAAAAAAGTAATTTTGCCAAAATAAGAATTACTTTTTCAAAAAAAAGATACGTCTTTTTCCGAAAAAGTACCTTTTTCAACAAAAGTATTATTTCAAAAAAAGGACTTTTTCCAAAAAGCTTATTTTCCATAGAAAATCTTTTTCCAAAAAACTACATACTATTCTAAAAAGTAATTTTTCAAAAAGTTACAAATCAAAGTACCTTTTCCAAAAAATACTTTTTCTCCACGAAAATATTTTTTTTTAAAAAATGTACGTATTCCACAAAAAGTAATTTTATTTAAAAAATCCAACACTGAGCGCAAATGATAAAAAATTTTTAAAAAATCTAAAAAAGTTTGTAAAAATTTGAAGACTACATACATATAACAAGTTTCGTGTTATATTAATTTTCATGATCATGGCACGATGGGTTATTTCCAAAAAGTTTTTCAAACAAAAAAGTACTTACTAATTAAACATCGCCCATATGTATACATCCACTAAAACGGGATCTTTAATATATTAAGACGTAGAAAAGAGACCATTACGACCATTGGCTAAAAAGTTGAAATATAGGTTTTCTGCGATGTGGGCTAATACATTGAAAATGCACTTTTTGAATTTTCCACTGGAAACGTGGTATTACCGGAATTTAAAATATTTTGCAAGTGCTCATCTTAATCCATATTTTAAGCTAAATCTGAAACTGAAGACGTAAGTTGTTTCCAAAATGGGCAGATCAGTAAAAATTTGGTTTTTTATAAGAACGGGGAAACAAATTGGTTCAAAATGCATCCTACAGTCTGATCGATTACTTGAACGTCGAAACATTAAATTTTATATGTAGTTATAGAAACATGCGCACTGAGAAGGGCCTATTAGGAATTCGGAGATGAAGAGGATAGAATGTTTTCAGAAACAGCCTGTCTTGAACCCTGTTCCTTCGAACTTGAATTAAAGTTCTTTCTTGCAATGGGTAGATCAAATGTAAAAAAAAATCGCTTAAGGGGTGATAAGTCCACCTACGTTAAAAACATCCCCTTAAAATAATTAAATGTTTGCCATTAAGACATCGAAAAAGTTTTGTGTAAATTGATAGCATTTATCACAATAACAATATCTTTATTTTTCAATATTCCAAGTAGCTCCAAAATAATATTCTTTTGAACTCAGAAACTTCATTCACATTGTATGTATTTTTTAATTTTCATTATTTTTTAATATGGTTTGAGAAAAATCAAACTTTATTTTTCGTAAAGCAATTTGAATCCAAATTAAAAAAAAAAATTTTCTTCAAAAATTTGGTATAACCACATACAACTTCACTGAAGTGTTTGAGTTCAAAAACGTACACTCAAAATAATATATCTGTTCGCTCAACAGAAAAATGCATTACATTTAACAAAATCTATTCCTGTTTTTTTTTTTGGCTCAGAACCAGTATTTTTGTTAATTTTTGCAATTCTTAATTAAAGCACAAAATAAGTACATCTACAGTTTTATTTCTACTCCTACAAAGTATTTTATTCACAGTCTTCAAATTTAACCAGTTAACTTTAGGCACATATTTACACAATGTTTATTCAAGCCAAAAACAATGCTACATTGATGTGAAGTAAAGGGTGGTTAAATTGTAAGGGCCGATGTTGAATGTGAACCACACCTAAACGCCAAGTTTTTTTCCGAATTTTATTTGACATTTCTCTATTTCAGACTTACTCAATTTGAACCATGGAGAGATACACAATCCAACAACGTGTTAAAGTTATCCAGACTTATTATGAAAATGGGCGTTCAAATCAAAATGCATATCGTGCACTTCGTGATTTTTTTGGTCAATTTGATCGTCCAAATGTGCGTACAATCGCAAAAATCGTGGAAAAATTCGAGCAAACCGGGTCTGTAGAAGATGTGAGAACACCAGTGCATGCTCGTACAGCTCGTACTGCAGAAAATATTGCTGCTGTTCGCGATAGTGTGGTTGAAGAGCCGTCCACCTCAACTCGTCGTCGTGCCCAACAATTGCACCTCTCACGCTCGTCGTTGATGAACATTATGCATAAAGACTTGCATTTACACGCTTACAAGGTGCAATTGGCTCAATAACTAAAGCCTCTTGACCATTCCAAACGTCGTGAATGGGCAGAATGGTGGCAAGAAATTGCAACAGTGGATGATCAATTTTCGAAGAAAATCATCTTCAGTGATGAGGCACATTTTCACCTCAGTGGATTCGTCAATAAACAGAATTGCCGCATTTGGGCGAATGAGAATCCATCGAAAAACCAATGCACCCACAAAGAGTGACTGTTTGGTGCGGTTTATGGGCTGGCGGCATCATCGGGCCGTATTTTTTCCAAAATGAGGCCGGTCAGGCAGTTACTGCGAATGGTGTTCGCTATCGTGAGATGATAACGAACTTTTTATGGCCCGAATTGGAAGATATGGATGTGGACGATATGTGGTTTCAGCAGGACGGTGCCACTTGCCACACAGCTAACGAAACAATGGCTCTTTTGCGCAACAAATTCAATGGCCGTGTTATCTCACGTAATGGCGATGTCAATTGGCCGCCAAGATCATGTGATTTGACACCGTTGGACTTTTTTCTTTGGGGTTATTTGAAAGAAAAGGTGTACGTCGATAAGCCAGCAACAATTCAAGAGCTAAAGGATGAGATAATTCGGCACATTAACGGCATAGAACCTCCATTATGCCTCAGCGTCATCGAAAATTTGGACCATCGGATGGAGGTGTGCCGCCGTGGCCGATATTTTGTTCCATACATAATTGAGTAATACCAATATATCATAATAAAATAAAATTACAATAATTTCCTAAATAGTTTGTGTTTTATTCAAAATCAACATCGGCCCTTGAAATTTAACCACCCTTTATAATAATAAAATTTGGTCTTTCATTTGCGTCATTTCGTTTTAATTTTGAATTTTTTGTTCAAAACCAGTTAAGGGTAGCGGAAACTTTGCCAGACCTGGTCCATATCTATTAAGAACATTTGTGGATTATCCAAAGAAACGAAAATAGAATATTTTTCGAAAAGATTCCGAGGGTCTTGGTCCCCACCAAGGTCCAATTTTGGATAGGGATGTCGTTATCACGTGCGTATGCTGAAGCTAGGAGTAATACAAATTTTCGTCCATTTTGCTTTAACTTTCTCAGTTTTCAAGTTATGGGCCATATTCTAAAATCAGAAAAGAAAAAAATAGCGCCGTCTTGAAAACTTCGGATAAGCTGACGTCCCATTTACCAATAAATTTAAAAATTTAACAAATAAGTTGTAAAAAAAATTGTTTTAAAAAATAACACTCAAAAATTTTTTAAAGCACTTGGAATTTTTCCTATTTTGTTAAATAAGGGTAACTTAAATCTATGCTTAAGTCAGTGTTTATACAAATAATTGGTTAAAAAATAGTCAACTCGATTTAAAACACATTTATTGTTTTGGAAAAACACGGAATTTCGTTCTGAAATTTTAGTATAACAGTTTTTGTGGAAAAGTCCCCTTAAAATTGAAAAGTAAAAAATTTTAAAAATAAATTTAGGATCGTAAGATAAAAATCGTCTAGGACCAAATTTTGTTTACAGGTTCCAAATTTTTTGCTTTTGTGTTCACTGGTTGTCCAGGACCAAATATTTTTGCAGGTTCACAATTTCATGCTTTTGTGTTCATTTGTTTAAAAGAGTAAATAATTTTGCGCAGTTGAAACCTACAAGTTTTAAGTGAATACGTAAATTTCTTTAAGAGTTTTAAAGAGTACCATTTACCACCTTTTTCTCTTTTTTATACTCTTAACTTCTGAATATCCGCAATCTTTTATAACTTAATTTCTTTCCTTACCTGAAGGGGTTTGAACATAAGGAGACTTTTCCCCGCAAAAATTTCCAAAAATTCCATCTTAGGGTATGTTTATGCGAGGGGATGAACCTACATGCCAAATTTCAAGTTCCTAGCTCCAGCGGAACATTTCGATGAGTTTCTATTGTGGATTCCAAAGAGTATATTTTTAGTGCATTAGCCATTACTCTATTTGAAATTACATATTTCTAGCAGAAGGTGTTTAAGCAGAATGATAAGGGGAATATTTTTTATCCTTACAATTTCCAAAAATCGTGTACGATGTAGGAGTAATCTACATGCCAAATTTGATGTTCCTAGCTTCAGCGGTTTCGGCTGGGTGATTAAGGAGTCATTTTTTTCTTTGTACCCATTTTTATTAAGTTTTTGTTTAAAATTCCAAAAAGTATATTTTCAGTTCATTAGCACATAATCTGCACACAGAAAACATACTCGGTCGTGGCTAAAGTTGTAGTTGGGGCAATCGAAATTATATTGTTGTGTCAGTGTCCGTTGATTCAATAGAATGATTTTTATCACAATCGAAAGATTCGGTTGCGACAACTGAATCATTCGATTGTGATGAAAATCTTACGACTGAAGCAACAGTCATTCTGACACGACAATAAAATTTCGATTGCTTCAACAGAAATTTGGTGATAACTACCAAAAAATTCGATAGCTACTACCCAAATACGGTTACGACGGAATCTATTTTCTTTATGTATTTGAAATTTTAGATTTCTACCGAAGATGTTTAAGCAGAACGTTAAGCAAAACACTTTTTATTATGTGCAACCTTTTAATTATTTCCAAATTCATACTAAATTTGGGTGATTAGGCGGCACTTATTAACCTTTGAACCTCATTTTTACTTTGTTTTTATTTAAAATTTCAAAAAGTATCTCTTTAGTTAATGAGTCTAAACATTATTGAACACATATTTTATACTAGCGGACAAAGCCCACAAGGTTGTTAGCGTATATGTAACGTTATTTTTTTGCGTTAAAGTCCAAAATGTAATTTGTATTGGACAATAGAATAAATTACAGATTTGCAGAAATGTTTTACTCAACGAAGCCTGCTTCGGTCATACCACAGAGCAAAAAATAACACAATGTTGTTTTGAAAAACGGTCTTAATGCCCATGAAGAATATGTATATTTTTTACTGGGGATTATTAGCATAATCATGTTAGGCATAGTTTCCATTTTGGTTTGGGGGTTATGATAGAAACATTTTAATCCATAATCACCAAATCGGATTTTGGGATAATGTCATGTCATTCCTGCCTAAAAATGTAGATCTTCACTTTACTACATTGTGTTTTATTTTCCTCACAAGATTAACTTCTTATAAAAATCGTCAAGGACCAAATATTGTTTACAAATTCTGTGCTTTTGTGTTCATATATAATTTTGTAGCACTTGGAATCTAAAACTTTAAATGTATTTAAAAGTTATGAAGTAGTACTAACTTTTACCCGTATTTATACAGTTAATTTCCGAATATCCAAAATTTATAAATTAATTTTTATTATTACTCGACTAGCTTAAAAGTCCGAGATATCGTTACAAATAGTTTTTAATGTCGGAATACATTAAAAAGAAAATGATTTCCTGTTTAAATTAATTTGTTTAACCATTTTGAGAAGATGTTTAAAATTTTAAACATAAAGTAATCTTTTATGTTATTAATGCCCAGTTTTTCACTTCGTATTTAAATGCCATTTGGACTTTAAGTTCTATTTAAATACAAACGTCAGTTTTTAACTTAAAATTTAAATCACATTTAAGTGACCAATCTTGGGCATTTAAAGTCAATTTAAATTGTACAAATATAACATATGATTTTGACAGTTTGTTTTTTTCCGCGTGGTAAAACAAACAATAAAAAATAAATTAAATTACAGCAGCCAATAAAAATTCAACTTCGGATGAAATTTTCACTTCTCTTCATTTTTATTTTATTAATTTAATTATAATTTATATTTTATTTCTATTTATATATATGTATATATTTTATTTTTTTTTTTTTTTATATTTCTATATTTTATATTTTCTGCTTTCTTCAATTCTTTAAACAGCTGTTTTATGAATAATGATCATTAATTTTTTGACATTTCATGATGCTACCATACTTTTGTCGCAAATAAATAACAAGTATCATTTAAGACTGAAAAACTGAAACTATATTTAAATACAACTTAAATTTAAATGACAACCTACACACTTTTCTACTCCCAACGGCACTCTACTGGATTTATTTTTTGTAAGCAATGAAGAGAAGATTCTGCATTATGAGCAATTGGCTGCACCAGCATTCTCGAAACATGATCTAATCTTTATTTCATACAACTTTAATGCTAAAATCCAAGATCAAACTTATACTTTTCGAGACTTTAATCGAATTAACACTATTGCCTTAGAAACTGATGTTAACAATGTAGCTTGGGATCAAATATTCTACATGCCTAATGTGAATGACCAACTTAATCTTCTTAATTACCAAATTTTACAGATCTACAATAAACATGTCCCACTTAAAACTAAAACGATCAGAAATAGGGTTAGACCATGGTTTACAGCCGAAGCGAAACTTTTAATTGAGCAGCGTGATGATCTGTATTTAATATGGAAACGATACAGAACACCTGAGTTGCGTAATGAATATCGTGTAGCCAGGAGGGCAGTTGTATCAAAAATAAGGCATGACAAATATTCATATTATTCTAACAAATTTAATAATGCAGTTGATACAAAAAAAACTTGGAAGCAAATACGTGAGATTGGCATTGTTAAGACCACTGCGAAAGCAAACCACATTGATGTTAATTCACTAAACGAAAGCTTTGTAAATATTCCTCTACCACCAGCGCAAACAAGTTTCTACGATCAATACCTGTCTAATGACATAACGACAAATCAATTTAATTTTCAATGCTTCACTATTTTGGAAGTTATTGAGGGTTTTCGTGGAGTTAAATCCAACGCTATTGGCTTGGATGACATTAATCATAGATTTGTAAAGATGATCTTACCTTTGATTGTTCGTTTTGTTTTACATATATTTAATTCCATAATAACCACCAGCACCTTTCCTGATCAATGGAAACATGTCAAAATTGTTCCAGTGCCTAAAACGGATAAAGAATACCGTCCAATTGCGATACTACCTTACATTTCGAAAGTTTTTGAGCATCTTTTAAATAAACAAATGTATAAATATTTGAACACTAACAATCTACTAACTGATCGTCAATCAGGGTTTAGACCTCATCATAGTTGTATAACTGCACTTACAGATGTAGTAGAGGATATTCGAGCTAACTTGGATGATAGTTTGATTTCTTTTTTAGTTCTGCTCGACCACTCTAAAGCTTTTGATACAGTTGACCATTTTATACTTAGAATAAAACTTTCTAGAATGTTTAACTTTTCAAGAACGGCTACAAACTTGATCTTTTCGTATCTTACTAATAGATATCAGTCTGTTGCCGCTAATAACTTTATTTCCCAATCACTACCGGTCGTAAGAGGAGTTCCACAGGGATCCATACTGGGCCCACTGCTGTATACGCTATATGCCAATGATCTACCATCACAGCTCAAATATTGTAAGCTTCAAATGTATGCAGATGATGTCCAGATGTATCTAAGTAGTCCAAAGTCGTTACTTCTGTCCAAAGTTCATGAACTAAACCATGATCTTAACAAAATATTTGTCTGGGCTTCAGCAAACGGTTTATGCCTTAATCCTCGAAAATCAAAATGCATAATAATATGTAAGAGGTCAGTGAAAATTAATGATGAGATAAATATTTTCCTTGGTGGCTCCAGAATTGAAATAGTTGACTCCGTAAAAAATTTAGGTGTTGTATTTAATCGAACATTGACATGGTCTAACCATATGAATATTACTTGTGGCAGAGTATACGGTATGCTCAGAAGTTTATGGATCACTCAACATTTTACACCATTAAAAATACGAATGCTACTTGCGAAAACTTACATAATCCCAACACTTTTATATTCGTCTGAAATCTTCACTGGATGCAATACTATGGACACGAGAAAACTTAACACCACTTTCAATAACATCATCCGCTACATTTTCGGTTTAAAAAGATTTGATCATATATCCCGTTACACTAGTCGTATTTTTGGAATTTCTCTTAACGATTATCTAAAGTATAAAAATCTAGTTTTCCTTCACAAAATATTCATGACAAAGGAGCCTGATTACCTATTTTGCCGGTTAAGTTCCACATCATCACCCATAATTAATGGCATAACGCAATTTCAACATCGTGACACAGCGTCAGAAAACCAATTCTTTATTCTCACAATACACCTCTGGAACCATCTACCAAATAATTTGCAATTTATTAGCAACGCAGTAAATTTCAAAAAATCACTAATGCTATATTACTGTAATTGCTAACAATGTTTTATTTTTATTTTTATTTTAATTGTTTTTATGAATCTAAACTTATTAATTAATTAAAAAATTAGTTTCAATTATTTTAAATGTTTTAAATTTTTATTTTATATTCAATTTTATGTTAAGTGCGATTGTAATTTACTTTACTTAAATATTAACTTGTCGGATTCTAATACTTTAATTTATAAGATATTATTTCTTGTTGTATTAGAAATGCAAAGTTTAAATAAATACAAATACAAATACAAAAATACAAATACAAATTAACTAATTGCATATTTAAATACGAAGTTAAAAACTGGGCATAAGAGGACACTTTTTCCCTTTAAATCCATATTTATGACAAGTTTTTTCGATGTAATTACCTAAGGGCTTTGGTTATGACTTTAAGGAGAGACTGTACCTTTTTGGCCCTCTTTTGGCTGATGTCTACGCCTAAGGAAGAACATAAATGTCAAATCTCAAGTTCCTAGCTCCTACGACTTGAGCCGGGCTATTATCGAATACTTTTCCTTTTTTAACTCAATTTTTACGACGTTTTAATTAGAAGTTCGAAGAAACACATATTTTAAAGGTCAGATTTGTAGCCAAATGTTATTTGGCAGAATATTAAAAGGGAGATTTTGCCCCTCACCATAAGAAATTTCAATATATAAATTTCTTATACAAGTTTGATATATTTTTTATTAAAAATAAAAATTATGTTTTTTCGACCTTTAATTGTGCAATGAAAATGAAAATTATTCAATAAGGTCGAAAAAACATAATTTTTATTTTTAATAAAAATTATATCAAACTTGTATAAAAGACAAAGTACCGTCTAGTTTACTCCCCCTGTGTTGGTTATAAACTAAACAAAATATAAAAAGGAGAGAAAAACAAAAAACGTGTATTGAATATCCACCAGAGGTGGACCTTGCACATAACAAACAAGTTTTCAATTTATTTTTTGATCAATGGTTATAATCTTTAATTTCAAGCTCATATATTAATTAGTTCTCATGTAGTGAGTAAACTAGTTTATATGAATGTTTGATGTTTGACATGGGATTGTTACCGCTTTCAAAACGCTTTCCCGAAATAGATCTATCAACACATTCCTGACTCCTTAATCACCCAGCCGAAACCGCTGAAGCTAGGAACATCAAATTTGGCATGTAGATTACTCCTACATCGTACACGATTTTTGGAAATTGTAAGAATAAAAAAATTTCCCCTTATCTTTCTGCTTAAACACCTTCTGCTAGAAATATGTAATTTCAAATAGAGTAATGGCTAATGCACTAAAAATATACTCTTTGGAATCCACAATAGAAACTCATCGAAATGTTCCGCTGGAGCTAGGAACTTGAAATTTGGCATGTAGGTTCATCCGCTCGCATAAACATACCCTAAGATGGAATTTTTGGAAATTTTTGCGGGGAAAAGTCTTCTTATGTTCAAAACCCTTCAGGTAATTCACTAAAGAAAAACATTTTGGAATTTATCATAGCTCCACTGGAGCTATTAACTTGAAATTAGGCAAACAATTTTAATATTTAATTATTAAAATTGGAAATTTTTATATATTCCGATATTAAAAACTACCGGTAACGTCGTTTCGAATTTTTGAGCGCTAGTCGAGTGATAAGAAATTAAGTTATAAAAGATTGCGGATATTCAGAAGTTAAGAGTATAAAAAAGAGAAAAAGGTGGTAAATGGTACTCTTTAGAACTCTTAAAGAAATTTACGTATTCACTTAAAACTTGTAGGTTTCAACTGCGCAAAATTATTTATTCTTTTAAACAAATGAACACAAAAGCATGAAATTGTTAACCTGCAAAAAATATTTGGTCCTGGACAACCAGTGAACACAAAAGCAAAAAATTTGGAACCTGTAAACAAAATTTGGTCCAAGACGATTTTTATCTCACGATCCTAAATTTATTTTTAAAATTTTTTACTTTTCAATTTTAAGGGGACCTTTCCACAAAAACTGTTATACTAAAATTTCAGAACGAAATTCCGTGTTTTTCCAAAACAATAAACATACAAAATCTATTAAATGTGTTTTAAATTAAGCATAGATTTAAGTTACCCTTATTTAACAAAATAGGAAAAATTCCAAGTGCTTTAACCATTTTTGAGTGTTATTTTTTAAAACAATTTTTTTTACAACTTATTTGTTAAATTTTTAAATTTATTGGTAAATGGGACGTCAGCTTATCCGAAGTTTTCAAGACGGCGCTATTTTTTTCTTTTCTGATTTTAGAATATGGCCCATAACTTGAAAACTGAGAAAGTTAAAGCAAAATGGACGAAAATTTGTATTACTCCTAGCTTCAGCATACGCACGTGATAACGACATCCCTATCCAAAATTGGACCTTGGTGGGGACCAAGACCCTCGGAATCTTTTCGAAAAATATTCTATTTTCGTTTCTTTGGATAATCCACAAATGTTCTTAATAGATATGGACCAGGTCTGGCAAAGTTTCCGCTACCCTTAACTGGTTTTGAACAAAGAGTCCAAAATTAAAACGAAATGACGCAAATGAAAGACCAAATTTTATTATTATACTTCACATCAATGTAGCATTGTTTTTGGCTTGAATAAACATTGTGTAAATATGTGGCTAAACCAGTTAACTGGTTAAATTTGAAGAATGTGAATAAAATGCTTTGTAGGAGTAGAAATAAAACTGTAGAAGTACTTATTTTGTGCTTTAATTAAGAATTGCAAAAATTAACAAAAATACTGGTTCTGAGTCAAAAAAAAAAACAGGAATACATTTTGTTAAATGTAATGCATTTTTCTGTTGAGCGAACAGATATATTATTTTGAGTGTACGTTTTTGAACTCAAACACTTCAGTGAAGTTGTATGTGGTTATACCAAATTTTTGAAGAAAAATTTTTTTTTTTTAATTTGGATTCAAATTGCTTTACGAAAAATAAAGTTTGATTTTTCTCAAACCATATTAAAAAATAATGAAAATTAAAAAATACATACAATGTGAATGAAGTTTCTGAGTTCAAAAGAATATTATTTTGGAGCTACTTGGAATATTGAAAAATAAAGATATTGTTATTGTGATAAATGCTATCAATTTACACAAAACTTTTTCGATGTCTTAATGGCAAACATTTAATTATTTTAAGGGGATGTTTTTAACGTAGGTGGACTTATCACCCCTTAAGCGATTTTTTTTTTACATTTCATCTACCCATTGCAAGAAAGAACTTAAATTCAAGTTCGAAGGAACAGGGTTCAAGACAGGCTGTTTCTGAAAACATTCTATCCTCTTCATCTCCGAATTCCTAATAGGCCCTTCTCAGTGCGCATGTTTCTATAACTACATATAAAATTTAATGTTTCGACGTTCAAGTAATCGATCAGACTGTAGGATGCATTTTAAACCAATTTGTTTCCCCGTTCTTATAAAAAACCAAATTTTTACTGATCTGCCCATTTTGGAAACAACTTACGTCTTCAGTTTCAGATTTAGCTTAAAATATGGATTAAGATGAGCACTTGCAAAATATTTTAAATTCCGGTAATACCACGTTTCCAGTGGAAAATTCAAAAAGTGCATTTTCAATGTATTAGCCCACATCGCAGAAAACCTATATTTCAACTTTTTAGCCAATGGTCGTAATGGTCTCTTTTCTACGTCTTAATATATTAAAGATCCCGTTTTAGTGGATGTATACATATGGGCGATGTTTAATTAGTAAGTACTTTTTTGTTTGAAAAACTTTTTGGAAATAACCCATCGTGCCATGATCATGAAAATTAATATAACACGAAACTTGTTATATGTATGTAGTCTTCAAATTTTTACAAACTTTTTTAGATTTTTTAAAAATTTTTTATCATTTGCGCTCAGTGTTGGATTTTTTAAATAAAATTACTTTTTGTGGAATACGTACATTTTTAAAAAAAAAATATTTCGTGGAGAAGAAGTATTTTTTGGAAAAGGTACTTTTATTTGTAACTTTTTGAAAAATTACTTTTTAGAATAGTATGTAGTTTTTTGGAAAAAGATTTTCTATGGAAAATAAGCTTTTTGGAAAAAGTCCTTTTTTTGAAATAATACTTTTGTTGAAAAAGGTACTTTTTCGGAAAAAGACGTATCTTTTTTTTGAAAAAGTAATTCTTATTTTGGCAAAATTACTTTTTTTTGGTAAAAGTATTTTTGTTTTTTGAAAAAAGTACTTTTTTTTGAAAAAAGTATGTTTTCTATTTCACTTTTTTTAATGGTATTTTTTTGGAAAAAGTATTTTTTTTGTTGAAAAAGTATTTATTTGTGGAAGAGGTATTATTTTGTGGAGAAAGTACTTTTTTTTTTTTTAATGATATAATACATTTGATAAGCCACATTTTATTTTAAGTCTGTTTTTGCATTTTAAAAAGATGCTAAAAATATAATTTTCGCAGGACTATTATACTCTCGGTACTTAAAATAAGTGTTTAAGCAATACTTTTATTAATATTAATCAATCCATGTATAGAATACAGCAAAAATTCATAAAACAATAAATGTGGCTTATCAAGTTTTTACAATAAGCCCTTCATTTAATGCATGTCAAAGCAACCAATGGGTTTTCATCACTTTTCCAAAATTTAACGACAATTGGTATGAACGTTACCTTTTACAAAACAAATACTCTTACAAAGCTTAAGAGTTTTGTTCCTTCTAGCTCCCGAAATGTAATCACTTAAAAATCAAAGATTTTCAGAAAAATCTGCGAATTTTCCCTTACTTATGCATGCATTTTAGAAGTATATGAGGTATATGCATAACTAAGGCATCATATGAAAGGTATACAATGCACCTTATGCAACGTGATTTTTATTTTCAAAAGGTTAAAAGTTAATTTTAAGATTAAAAATTTGGAAAGCTATATTTTAAAATGATTTGAGCTTAATTCACAAAAAATTTAATTCAGAATTAAAAAATGCTTATATTTCATTCCATTAATCCATTCCCTAAGAATTCATTCGCTAGCTTCATTCAAAAGCATTAATAGATATTGAATGAATTCCTAACTTGAATGAATCAAATTATATGTTCATTCAACATTTTACGAATTGAATGAAGAAATTTTAGTATCACTCATTTAATACAAAGAAGCTTGAGAGTTTTTCTTTTGTTGTAGATTGTAAGTAAATTGCTTTTGTTTTATGTAAATATTTCAGTTAAATTATGGCAGCTTTCGTTAATCATTTGACTAAATGAATGAAAGTAAATCTTTTTTCATTCACCCTATTACTAAATGAATTAAGAAAATTTTGAATCATTCAAGAAAGAATTCATTCAAAATAGAATTCATTCATATTATTTAAAGCTTTTAAGAATTAAGCTAAGAATTGATTCATTAAGAGTTAAGTTAAGAATTCATTCCTTTTTCGGAATGAAATTTGAGTAATATTTCCTTCATTTTACAAAATTTAATTAAAGAATTAAGCCTTTTCAACCTTAGCTACCCAGCTTCCGAAGCTGAATTTTTACGTAGTTTGATAATAGATGCCAACTGCACTACTAAAGTTATTGTCAGAGATGGGAACGTTGAAAACACTAACACCTAAACAAACACAGTATGCAAAAGCAGCACAACACATGCTATTTAGTATCGTATAGCTTTGCAAACAAAAAGTTTTATCGCCTCTTCTGCTAGCGGTTAACATAATTCTCAGGACATTTGATTCCAGGGGTGGGAAAGTCGTTGCCTACGCGGATGACATAGTGCTGCTGGTCAGGCGGAAATTGCATTATGCAGGTGAGGCTGGGCGAGCTCTCGGCATGGGCGAAAGATAGGGGACTGGGTGTAAACCCTAATAAGACTGAACTGGTGCTTTTTACCAGGAAGTATAAAATAGAGGAGTTTATGAGGCCAGTGTTAGATCGCGTCGGGTTGACTCTATCGGACGGTGCTAAGTATTTGGGTTGCTTCCTAGACAGCAAATTGTCTTGGAAGAGAAATACTCAGGAAAGGATGAAAAGGGGACTCAATGCCTACTACACATGCAGAAACTCCATCGGTAAGAATTGGGGACTAAGACCGGATATGGTAAACTGGATTTACACGTAGGTAGTTAGACCTATTCTCACTTATGGATGTACTGTCTGGTGGGATGCATTGAGAGTGGATAACTGTAGTAAGATGCTCAACAAGGCCCAAAGGAGTGCATCTCTTGGTATTACAGGTGCAATCTATATATCTGTCTATTCCTATTTTTTCTTACTTTTTCACTGAAGGGATTCGCAATGCACCGTATTGGTCTCCGAGTGGAGATGTGCCCTTGGGCACATAACCCTTCTTAACCTAACCTAGTCCTATTGGATAGTAGTTTAGACACAATTTTTCAACACGATCGGTCAAAAACTCTCTGAGTTAGAGGGGGTCAAAATTTTACGTATTGGCCAAACATGTGTTTTTTCTCATCCATGTAACTTATTACATATTGTTGTTAGAAAAATTTTTCCTAAATAGTTTAGATAGCTATTTCTTCAATCTTTGGAAAAAAAAATTTGACTATTTTTTTCAAAATCAAAAACTTTTTTGATTTTTTTTTTTTCAAAATATGCCCATTTTTGTTTGACTCAAACAAAAGCTTATGTATTTTCCTTTGAGAGCTTTTTGGTCGCTTAGTGGGATGCGAGTGGGATATCTATCAAAATAAATGTTTTGTAACTTAAACAAAGGGTTTTCAATTTTTAGCATATGCACTATTTTTGATTTTTCCTATTTGTGTGTAATTGTTTCTAAAACCTCAAAAATTAAAATTCTACTGAGAAACTAGACAAATTAACCTTTCCGAAGGTATGTTACATACCTAACTAAAATTTCATACCCTCGATACTGTAATACCCACAATATGTAAAACCCCCAACATTTTTTCTGAGTCTTGTATTTGCTTTTCATTGCGGCTTGTTTTGTCAATCCTATAGGTAGTTTTGAGCGCACGTAATATTAATTGTGATTTTTATTGTCAGGTGTCCCAGAGACAAGTTTTTGAATCAGGTGGAAATATTTTATGACCATTCTCCGAAATATCAGTTTTTTTATTATTTTATGACACTTGACTTTGAAAATGTAAAAATTAACAGGTACGATAGTTTAGTTTTATTATGATTAGTAACCCAGAAATACCAGTTTATTTATTATTTTATGACACTTGACTTTGAAAAGTGTCTGCAGAGGTAGAAGTTAACATGTAGTTTATTTTAACACTATGTTGAAAAGTTAGAAATTAGCAGGTAGTTTATTATTATTAGTAAATTTGGTTAAAATGATCTTAAAACCCTATTTATTGTCATTCTAAAGACATTCGGAAATCAGTTTTTTTAGAAACAGCGTTAAAGTTTAGACGTGTGTTATTTACATAGTTTGTTACATAATTAATCTTCACAATGTCTACGGCTCCTAAAAGGCTAAGCTTGAAAATAAAATGCATGGTTCTTTTTGTTTTAATCGCTTTAACAAAAAGAAACACACATCAACAGATATGCGAAAAATTTCCGACGGCTTATTAAAAAATTCCCTACGCTGTCAAAACGGTGGCTAATTTGTGGATCATGCAGGAAAGAGCTCGGAAAGTTGAAAGAATTACCGGATTTGAATAGTAATGAGCCTTGCGTTGAAGTTATTCCAGATGAATGATGGCAGAACTATTGATGATGATGGTGATTTCTGTAGAAGGTATAAATTCAAAGAATGAATGTCAAAACCAATATCATAACGATGCAGTAGAAGTTCTTGAACAAATAAAATATAAATACAAAACGTCATAGGGTAGAGCTGAAAGAATTCAACTTCTCACGCTTGCTCAATCGACATGGAGTTGTGCAAAAATAATGACTGAGTTTGGAATGTCTCAACGAAAAGCAAGAATTTCTAAAAATTTGGTTGCTGAGCAACCCCCCAAACAAAAAAAAGGAAAAAACTTTAGAGTGCGAAACTGCAGCTCTAGTAACTCAGTTTTATCAGCGAGATGATATGAGTCGCCTGATGCCAGGGCTGAAAGACTAGGTGTCTGTACTAATCGATGGCAAGAAAGTTCAAATGCAGAAGAGAATGGTTCTCTGCAACCTGAAGGAGTTATTCGCAACATTTCAATCTGAACACGAGGATGTCAAAATTGGCTTCACAAAATTTAACCAACTGAGGCCAAAACATTGCGTTTTGGCAGCGAAACCAACAGCTGAACCTAGTAACGCCAAGAAAGGATTGACAAAAAAGCAGCAAATAAAGGCGATAAATAATCTGGATCAAAGACTGGGTATTTGAAAATTTACAAAACTTAAACACTTCATTAGCTACAATAAATTAAATATAAAAATAGTTATGATATAAATGGATCTAATGTGATTAAATTAAATTTTATTAAATTATTTATCTTTTTATTTTTATTACTATTATATATTAATTTAATTATTATTATTAAATAAAAAAAAATTTTTTTCAACATATCCATAGAAAAAAAGTGATTTTATTCCTGAGGTTAACATATTGTGGGTATTACAGTATCGAGGGTACGAGTATGACATTTTAGTTAGGTATGTTACATACCGCCGAAAAGGTTAATTTGTCTAGTTTCTCAGTAGATTTTTTATTTTTAAGGTTTTAGAAACACTTACACACAAATAGGAAAAATTCAAAATATGCTAAAAATTGAAAAACCTTTGTCTTGAGTTATAAAATATTTATTTTGATAGATGTCCCACTAAGCGACCAAAAAGCTCTTAAAGGAAAAGACCTAAGCTTTCTTTTGAGCAAAACAAAAAAATACCAAATTTTCAGATATTGGGTCCAGTGGTCAAGGCAATGTTGATCCAGTCAGGAAAAAAAGAGGTATTTTTCCACTTTTTGGCCATCTCTAATGGAATATAAAAACATCTTAGTGGAGGCCACCTTCCCAAGAGGAACATATATACCAAATTTAAAGTTTCTAGGACCAGGGGCCTAGGCTGGACGATGTTGAGTCAGTCAGTATCTCACACTACTATACAGATGAAAAATACCGTCTGTTTTTGAAAAAAGTGGTTCCTTTTTGGAAAAAAAAACTTTTTAAACCCGTTATTTCTTTTTTAAGTACAGTTATTTATAAAAAACCTGTTATTTTTTTTTTGAACCCATTACATTTAAAAAAAAAATAATTTTTTAAAATCGTTACTTTTTTTGAAAAAACAGATACTTTTTTATACCCGTAATTTTTTGAAAAGTGCCGATAGTTATAAAATGAAAACCGTTACTTTAAAAAAACTGTTACTCTTATTTGTTAAAAACGTAATGGTTACATTTTTAAAAATGCCGTTACTTTTTTGCACAAACGGAAGACTTTTTCCACTTTTTGGCCCTCTCCACTGGAATATTGGAAATCCTGTCAGTGGAAATTTCAAGTTCCTAGGTCCAGTGGTCAGGCTGCGCGATGTTGAGTCACTCACACCACTCCTTTATATATATACAGATTATATATATACAGATTATACAGAAATATAAAAAAAATTTCAGATACACGAAAATATATGAACCTCTATTTGTAGACTAAGATTTTAACACGATAAGTGTTAAAAACAACTAAAATAAAGGTTTAACGGGAAAAAGTGTAGAAAATTAGAGCTTAATTATAACAAAATTATATATGTAGAAAATTTAGTAGAATTCTGGTTAAAAGTCTGCCATTCTTTTAACCAGAATTCTACTAAATTTTCTACATATAGTCAAAAAGGTTGTTCGTTAAATCGAGATATTCGTTAAACAAAGATTTAAGTTTTTTGTTTGTTAATGAAAAACCAAAACTATGCAATTATTATTTATATTTTTTATTTTTGTTCGACTTGTTCGTTAAATCGTTACTTCTGTGTAAAAAGTTAGACATTCGTTAAACCGGGAATTCTTTTCATTGAGTGTTGTTTTTTTTAACTCAGAAATTTGTAAATATAAATATTGTTCGTAGCTTTTTTAAATGTGTAAATACAAAAAAAAAAAAAAAAGTACTTATTTCAAAAATTATACATTTTTTTGGAAAAAGTAATTTTTTTCACATTGTAATTGTAATTGAAAAAATTATTTTGTCTGTATTTCTTAAATTGTTACTTTTTTAGAAAAAGTTAACTTTTTTTGGTAAATTTTTTTAGTATTTTTTTTTTTTTTTTGGAAAAAGTTTTTTTTCATTAGGTTTTTTTTTCGAAAAGGTACTTTTTAGAATAGTTTTTGGTACTTTTTTTTCGCAAAAAGGTAAATTTTTTTTTTGAAAATTAACTTTTTCGGTACTTTATGGTCTTCTTTCACCGTTTTTAGAGAAATAAGACCATAAGATGTTTTTCCCATTTCATTTGGAAATAAAGTTTATTACTTTATTACTCAGTAAAAAAATTTTGGTTCAAAAAAAATGTAGTATATTTCATTACAAAAAAATAATATTTACAACAAATTTAACAAAAAAATTTTACTAATTTTCCTGCGTAGCCGGCCTTCGGCCTAGAATACGATTTTCCTTGAACGTTGAGCGATTTTTAAATCAACCCGCCCTAGTAGAGCCGATTTTTGAAAATTCGGCATGTGGGTACTTAACACAAGTAGACATCTGTATAGAGCGTATTGCGGGGAGGGGGCAACAATTACAAAAGTCGGCCTGTCGAAAACCCTTTAGTCAAATATTTGGAACTTAAAATTTATGTGCAGGATCGTGGTAAAAATAGGTGTTAAAGTTTGTAAATCTATCCCATCTTTAACTTTGAATCGTTTTAAGAGATTTTAGAATAGATTTTTGGAAATCCCAACGGTGATGGCTAAAAAGGGGTATAGTCTGCCCCTTGAAGTCCTGACAAAACCGCTTAAGCGACGTGCTTAAAATATCTGTGGGATTTAAATTTAAATCATATGTTTCTTGGAATATGTCCTAAATTACTGTTAGCGTTCTTTTAGAACTTTCACGAGGAACGTAATAAAAATGTTGGTACAAAGAAACCTAAATTTGACATATTTCTTTACCGTGTAGTTTGTTTTTCTATACTTGTGTTTTCCTTAAAAAAGTTAGTAATTCAGGAGGGTGCTGGCAAAAAAATTGCTTATGTCAACAAAATTAGTAGAGTCTGCAAAAGTTTTGCAATTATTGCTGAATATTAATAGACTGAAAAAAACTCAAAAAATTTTGTTTAAAAATTATACCTTTGTTAATTTATTTGCTGAAAATCTTAAATTTGTTCATAATATAAAAATGTTCATAATCCTACATTGACGACACGAATTATTTTAATATCTGGAAATATATAGAAATAATTACATATAACATAAACAAATTTCTTTCAACTACTTAAAACGAAATAACAAAATATGAAATATACACTCATTTTATTGTAATAAGAAAAAGGAAACATACAAAATTACGTAAGATATGTGTCTTTCGTTTTATTCTGTCTAAAAAATTTAAGTTTTTTCAATCCTCAATTTATATGTATACGATACACATATTTGGCGTCTTTTTGTTTTATTATATATGAAAAACAGATACAAAAATCTTCCATGTTTGATTTTTTTTGTATATCTTACAAAAGTTGTATTAGTTAGTTACATTTTGATCGTCTCTACTGTAGTATCTTGACATGCCGCTACATCTACTTCATATCTTTCAATCTGGTTGTCGTACACACTTTTAATGTGCTTATCAGCACAATTTGTTGAGCAAAATAAATTAGTAAAACATTAATAAAATATTAGTTCAAAACTGTTAAGTGTTGAATAATAAGTATAACAAAAATTTTAGCTGAAAACATAATTTTAGCAAAAAATTTTCTAAAAAATAGTTTACCTGATTTACAAGACTTTTCTACTAACTTATTTTTTTTTTTTTGAGTGTTGTGCAACTAAGCACAATAAGTAAAACGCTGTAGCCTTCAAGACCAAAAAGGCTCCTTTTATTTACAATTTGTACTGCTTATAAATAACATATGAGAAGTTGTAGACTTATTTTCTATGAGTGACTTTCTAAAGTCCATTAAATTACAAACTGCATTCCATGTAATCATTGTATATTTGTATTAGGCCATCAGTAATTTCAGGAGGTCGTAATATTTTATTCACAGAAAACGATACTGAGTGCATTTCCAAATATTGAATGCATCACAAATATCCAATCAATGTTCTGGAATCTTAAATTTATTTTCATCGGGATAAACATTAATTGCATTTATAGTAATTAAATGTGCTAAAGTCCCAAAACTTATTTAACAAATTGTGAAAAACTGTCTGCTGTAGGCGTGTCCCTATCCGGATTTCATTCCTGCCTAAGGAAATCTTCAGGGGACTTTGTTATTAGAATTTCTAGAGATATTTGTTATGTTAAATCACAAACTCAATGAGAATTTCTTGTCCTCGTCTAGGAGCGAGATTCAAAATTTAAAATATCAAAGAAAAAACAAGAACAACAACAAAATATTATCACAATTGGCTTTGTCATCTTCCAAATACTACTCTGTTTTTTTGACAGACCTAGCAATGTAGTGACGTTTATTCAAGTAAATCAACAATAGAAAATCATATGTTTTCTATTAGTGTCAGTTACATTTAAATTTGCACAAGCACCTGCATATTTGTTATAAAGCAAAAAATAAAGCTAATTCAAATGTCTTGGTGTTCATGAATCCACTTTCACTATTTTTTTACGGGAATTTAATTCGCCAAAGTGTTAGGAGGCGAAAGTAATTAGTATGTACTTTTTTGTTATTAAATATAAGTTGTTTGCAGAACAGCTTGGAACTATTTTATACAGTTTAGAAATATTTTTATTGAATTAAAAAAAATATTTAATGTTTTAACAATAGAAAACGGTGTAAGGCTGCCTCAAGGCAGTCTTCATAAAATTTACCACAAATGCGTCAAATGAGCGTTTTATACTTAGAAATAAATATATTTTGCGAAGAAATTTTTCGTGTGCCGTCCATGGTTTGAAAGCGAGAAAGCTTCAAAATCAAAATTTCGTGAAATTTCAAAAACTAATTATTTAAAAAAAAAATAGTTTTCAAAAATCTAAAAAATTACTTTAAGTTGACTCTTTATAATAAAATATAAGTAAAATTGAAGCTTTATCTTTAATAATAAGTCCTTAGTCCAAGGACTCACAGGATTTTATCAGGATTCCTCTTAAGGACATCGTCTTAACTTATAAACTAATAGACGGATTTTTATGAAATTTTGCAGGAAAAAAAAACATTAAGTATTAATAGCAAAGCGTTGAAGCTTGAACAATATAAATTGAAGTTTAGATACTTTTTCGCCTAATTTCGCTTTTTCCAAAAAGCGAAAATCGCGTTATCTTCTTAAATAGGAACAGAAAAAAAATTTTTCGAGTGTGGTTATATCTTGGTAAGAGAAATAATTTTTGTCCAAAACTTCTCTTTTATATTCTTTAGTTTCCAAAATGCACCCTAAAATATTTTGGCTCATATCGCCTAAATTAGGCAACGATAAACAATTTTGTTGAAGAACTTTTTATTTGTTTTTCGAGTGGAGCACATGGTATGAATTTTTTTTTTTTTTTTAAAAGAGAAGCAACACTCAGGAAATTCTTCCTATTAATTAATGTGTTCCTTTCTTTGGAAAAGGAATAGTGGAGAGATGAAAGGTGGTGAAAGATGAAGGGCTTCAAACATGGCAACACTGTAATTGCGCGAGTAGATAAGTCTTAGAAAAGTTGTTGCTCGCCACCTGATGTAGAGTTGGCGAATTTATTGAAGCTTTTTGTTTCATAGCCCTGATTCATTATTTTAGTGATAGAAAACTCATACATATTATTTTTCTAAATTGATGTTGTCGTCACCGGGAATCGAACCCGGGACCATCTGTGTACCAGTTCAACGCGCTAACCATTACACCACGACGCCCACATTATTTATAGGTTAATTTATTAAATAAATCTTTGGGTTTATATTAAAATCTGGATATAAATGGGGTTTACAAGAAAGAAATTTCCCCTTTAATGATCTATGGAACTCCATTAAGGTAGAAATCGGAAACGTGTAATCACAAAAACATCCACTTAAAAAGGATACAAAATAATTAATTTTCCTTTCTAATATATTCCGATTTATAAAACTACCGGTAACGAAGTATCGGGCTTTTAAGTTTGTTTAAAATATAGTGAAAGGCTTTGGTGTATAAAATGCACGATCAATAAGGCTTACAAATGCAATAATAAAAAAATACAAAAATTTTACAAAGCAAATTTTCTATTCGCAGCGACGATATGTTATTTCTGTATTAGATTTTTTTGTCTTTCCTTTGTGTTATCGAAAAAACTGTGCAAAATAGATCACCCAATACGCTATTACTTAAATAATATTTTCTATTGTATATATTGACGTATTAACTAATTTACAATTTGTTATAGGGTTGGACGTTCCATAACTCCGCCGAATGCTCTGGTAAGCCCAGCAACGAATTCTACTATGCCAACAGCTGCTGCTGTTGCGGCTGCTGCTGCAACTGCCAAAATTCAAGCTTTGGATGCAGTTGCTAGCAATGCGGTTCTTGGTCTATCAGCTGCTACACCTTCTCTTGGAATATCACCACTTGCAGCTGCAAAAGTTGCAGCTTTACCGCTTACAACAGCTGGAAATACTTTACATCCGACTATTGCACTACCCACAACTGCAGGTGCAGCATTTATAACAGCTGGTATGTTTCAAACGCCTGGTTTGTCTCCAAATATTCTTACAACTTCTGCACTACAAGCAATCACTACACCAACAATGAATTCGGCAACCAACCCTTTAATTGTGTCAGGCTCCCCTACTGCGGGTCCAATAATAGGAAAGTTAAAGGTAGAATTATCCGAGCGAATTCCTACAGCAACAGCGCCAAATCCAGCCGCATCTTTTATTACTACTAATGCTACCACAGCTGTACCAGTCGCTACAACCACTCAGTCGGATCACATTAAAAAGGAAAAGCAGCTAGAAGAAATTCAAAAAAAAATAATGGAGGAAGGTGAAACGCAAACTTTACAGCAGCAGGAAAACATGTCTATTAAAGGACAAACTGCTAGACAGTTTGTAATGCAACGATTGATGAGACCTCAAGAGTCACGGGTTATCATTTTAAGAAACATGGTTGGACCTGAAGACGTTGATGAAACACTTCAAGAAGAGATTCAGGAAGAATGCACCAAATTTGGAACCGTCAGTCGAGTAATTATATTCAACGAAAAACAAACAGAAAACGAGGATGACGATGAGGCGGAAATTATAGTGAAAATCTTTGTTGAATTTTCTACCACCGCTGAAGCCGTTCGTGGTAAAGAGGCTTTGCATGGTCGATTTTTCGGTGGACGACGTGTTATATCAGAATTATATGATCAATCACTTTTTGACCACGGAGATTTGTCTGGTTAAAACACTAATATATTTTAAGTATATTTAACTGTACAATGAAAAACAAAAATTCATATTATGCTAAAAATAATAAAAATTATATTATATTGAACAATTAACCCTTTCACTACTGACGTTTTGTTTATTGTTATACAATGAGCAATTTAGACGACGCAATTTATTGCATTCAATTTACATGGCGATTTTTTCTTGCAACAACTCTTATTTGACATTTAATTGAAACCATCTGATACGACGACTCCACCACCAACGCCGGAACTCCAGGGAATTGTAACGGCTGCATGGCAAACAGGTAAGGAAATTCTATAGGCTGTGATGCGAACTCTCACCACATAGCTTGGGGTAGCACAAACTGCAACAAGCAGATTAAGGGAGGAGGATTTGGTTATAACGGTATACAGCGAACATTTAGTGGATTCCGGAATGGCACGTCTCGAACGAACATTCCTTTTGAGATCATCGATATATTCTCTTTAGGCTAGCACAGCCTCCATCGGAACCGATAACGTACCGGAACATGACTAAAACGAACTGCACCAAATTTAGGGATAAACTACAGGACCGTCTTGGCACGCCCCACGAACACCTTGGGAGTGGGGCGGACATAGATAGGGAAGTAGTTAGGATAACGGGCGGCCTTATTGAATCGTTTAAGAAGTGTTGCCCACTCCGATCGCGAAGATCTCCTCGGGAAAAACCCTGGCTGACGGGGGATTTGATCTATCTCGGGAGGGATGTCCGCAGATTTTGTAATAGGGCCCGCCGAAAGAAACGATCGGTGTACTGGGATGACTATCACAGTAGACTCAGGGCGTATAATAATAGGATACGCACGGCGAAACGCAACTCTTGGAAACGTTTCTGTGAACAAGTGAACAGCGTGAGCGAGGTATCAAGCATAAAGAAATTCTTATCGAAAACCCATACGCAGCCCGAGACCCTTGTTGACGCCAGTGACAGGAGGGCGGACACTATGGAACAGTCGCCAAGAATACTTATGGAGACGCACTTTCTTGTGGACAGGGTGGGAACCAACGGGGACCAAGTTCAACCATGGGCGGCATACGTTGGGCCTTCAGAGGACCAACAACTTGCACCAACCTTGGGACGAACAGTTGAACCTATTGAGTCCTATCTCCACTCCTATGGGTGACCAATAGTCTCTTGAGGATTCTATCCAGCGAAGGTTTCCCACCTGTCTGCTACGCAGACGATGTGGCGATACTTTTAAGGGGGGAGAATCCTGGATATATATGTAGGAGGGCATCTTATGCACTCGAACTGGCGTACAACTAGGCTTGGCCCAGGGGCCTAAATGTCAATCCGAACAAAACTGAAATATGCCTTTTTACTAGGAAGAGGAAGATCATTGATTTTAATGAACCTATCTTCCTGGGAAAAACGGTTCACATATCCGATAGGGTCAAGTATCTGGGGGTTGTTCTTGATAGGAAACTATCCTGGAGGGACCATATTGAGGAAAGAGTGAAGGGGGCCCACATATCGTGGGCCGTCTGCAGAAGGGCAATATGATCTAAATGCGGTCTGAAGCCCAGGATGACACACTGGCTATACATTAGCGTCGTCAGACCTATACTGACATACGCATCTGTAGTATGGTGGGCATCGATGAGATTTGGTTCGTATGTGGGACTATTGCAAAAGGTACAGCGCCTATGTTGTTTGGGCATTAGGGGCGCTGTGCGAACCGCATCTACTAAGGCTGTCGAGACTATTCTGGCAATTTGCCCAATTAGGGTACAGGCGAAGTACGAGGCCGCTTTGACTATGATGCGGCTGAGGGCTACTGGGGAATGGGACAGTAATGGCCATATTACCGAGCACCGCACTATTTTGGACCAGTTGCCAGGATATTGCGTCCCAGGGACTGCGACATGATTTCAGAGAGGTCGGTCACGACGCTCTGTGACACGTTAATCCCCGACATGGAACCATGGTTAAATGGGACTTTCTTGGGGAACCGCCCGGGGATTCACTTTTACACGGATGGATCGAAACTGGACGGGAGAACGGGTCTGGGCTTCTGTGGCGCTGACTTCAATGTTCGCAAATGCTTCCGTCTTCCTGACCATAATACCGTACTACAGGCGGAGGTCACCGCGATTACGGAGTGCATTAGGCAGGTGCATATCATGGCTTCACCGGTGCTATTGTGATTTTCACTGATAGCCAATCGCTTATCCGGGCGCTATCTACGGACTCTGTATGATCAATGACGATACTCAGGTGTAAAGGGGAAATTAACGATTTTTCTACACGGGGACGCATTGAGATTATATGGGCGCCGAGGCACTGTGGTGCAGCGGGGAACGAAATAGCTAATTAATTGGCTAGGGGAAAATCTTCCCTGGAGTTAGTCACTTTGGGGAACGCTAGACCTTTTCGAGCTCTCAAGGCGGAGCTGGTGGATTGGGCTGACACCATGCATAGGACCATCTGGGAGAATGCGGGTGTTGTCAGGACCACGGGGATTTTCTGCGGCGACCCGGACGCTGACAGGACGAGGGGAATTCTGAATCTAAGTAGGAAGGAACTGAGTCTTTTGATGGAAATCCCCAAGGGACACTCGACACTGAGGTCCCATCTCCACCGTATTGGTAGGGCGGTCTCGGGAGTGTGTATAGCAGTTTTGTCGTAGGTTTTTTATTATTTTAAATAAAACAAAAATATTTTTTATTTATTTTTTTAAATTTTTATTTAACGATTATTTTTATATTTTAAAATTTATTTTAATAAATTTTACTTTTAAATTTTTATATTACTTTTTATTAACTTTTTTTTATTTCAAATTTAACTTTTTGTTAATGTCCTTTAAGGATAATATTTATTCAAAAATATTGGTATAAATTAATAATATTATGCTATTGCATTCGATCTCAAATTCAGACTGACTTGTCATTTTTAAATGCAAGTGTTTATAATTAAAAAACAAGGAAACAGTAATAGACAAAATACTGATCATGATTGAGCATGTCTTTCTATTTGCTCTTGGTAACAAAAACATTTAGTAACAAAATAAAAAATATAAAACTGGACATGCAAAATCATGATCTACTCAACTTGCTTATTTTTTATACGCCTTGTGTGTATAAAAGAAAACAAGATTGAGCATGTTTTATCAAATTTACTTAGTATCAAAAAAAATATTTACATTAATCGATTCTCACTAAATTGGGTATAAAGAATCATGCCACTTCTCTTGTATACGAATTGTGCGTATAGAAGAAAGTAGACATGATTGTGCATGTTTGATCACAATTATTATTTAGACTTAGTAACAATACAAAAAATATGAAAATACGTCAACAAGAAATAAAATAGTGTTAATGCAAAATAAACATATTTGCCATTAAATAAAATTTGGGGGCCCTAAACTCCTAGAATGTTTTTAACTCGTTACTAAATTTTATAATAGATACAAATATCTATCTCATTCTACTATTTGTCCGAAAATTAAACGTCAAAAGTCCTAAAAGTGTCGTGGATACTATTTCCGTAAAATCATAAAAATAACTTCTTGTTCATCATACTTTCAAACTGGTAAGACGTACTCCATAGATTTATTCTGTAAATAAATCTCATTCCAAATCCTAATTCGTTTTCGTTTTCTTTCATTTGGGATATTTTTATTTACACTGAGTAATAAAATCAATTGGTGATTTTATTTTACTCAGTTTCGTTCATCCACTCCAGACTTCCAGCCATCCATCCCTCATCCTCCATATTTCATCGAAACATTTGGTCCAATCGATCCGGATTGCCTTTGTAAGTGGATGCTCTCTACTCTTGTTAATTGGATACTCTACTATTTTGGATACTCTTTGCCTTTGTTGGAGTACATACCAGTCATCATCTAATTGCTCATCACAACAACAATAGAAAAAACACAGGTTCGTTAAGTTTTGCTTTATTTTCCATATATTGTGTTTTGATAGTGCGATTAGTGGGTTTTTTGCTTGTAATTGTCATTCCCTTTTGTTTTGTTAAAAAAGTTACACCGCGTGTAGCCACCATAAATTAATAATTTTTTTTTTTTGCAATAAAGAATATAATTTCTTAAATAAAAAAAAGGAAAACCAAAAAATAATCTGTGGTAACTAAAAAATTAAAATATATATAAAGTTAAAAAATAGGGACTGAAAATTTGTTAAGTGCTACAGAGGAAAAATTTATCATCAAAAAAAACGGAAAAGTAAGCTGAAATAATCTGCCTTACATTAGCCAAGAGGAAGGTTTTATCTTCAGAGGAATTTGTGCCATCAAGAAATCCTAGAAGGTATACGAGGAAAGTTTAACTTGAAAATTTAGTCGGTGAGTGGTGAAAAATTTATGGTGCAAGTGTTATTTTGATACATATTTTAGTGTTTCGATTTGTATTGTGCATTTTTTTAATACGTTTTTTGTTATAAAGTGCACGATACTTTTGCGTCCTAGGGTTTTCCAACATAGAACCTTTCATTTTCTTTCAAACATGTTTGATACAATTTGCGTCTTTTTCTGCTCATGAAATAAACATAGAACCTTTCATTTTCTTTCAAACATGTTTGATACAATTCGCGCCTTTTTCTGCTCATGAAATAAATATATGAAGACCCTTTTCCCCTTTTTTTTCAGCTACATAGTTTTAAATTGGTTGTTTTTTTAATAACTACAGCTTTTATAAAAACTTTCTCTCTGAGATAATACTTCCAAATATTTACCAATTCCTAGTATCTCTACTCTTTAAATTTAGCTTCTCCTTAATTTCTATCTCCTTATTAAACAGATATTCTCTTCCTTCTATCGATCTCTTTAGTCAAAACCTAAATGTGCTGCTCTTACGTCTCAGTTAACATTAGTTTTCTTTTACAAACAAACACATTTCCATGTATGTACGTACAGTATGATCGCTTTTGTATGTAAATTGTTATTTGGCACATTTGGTTTTTAGTCTTCCCAGGGTTGGGTAAATCAATACTTGGATCGCTTTTTTATTACATACAAAATTAGATTATTGATTTTCATACCAATTTGATCAATAAAAAATAATTTATTTTATAGAAGAGAAGGGAAAATTAGGGGAGTTCATTAAACTATTTGTTTTCATTAAATTTAAAATATTTTGAAAACTTGGAAGAGGAAGAGTGAGATTTTATCAACGACAAACATAAAAAGTATTCAAAATATATAAATTTTTCATTAAAGTACTTCATTATATTCGGGTCCAAAGAAGTAATATTTTCTTCAAGGTACAATATTAGTCAACATCTTTAAGTTTCCATCCCTGATTAAAAAGTGTTTTATTCCATGACACTCACTTTGTTTGATATTTTTCCAAGCGCTCATTAGTTTCTTTTTGAGGATAAGCAGTGAGAAAATATCCCAATACGTTTTTTTTAATTGTTGTAAAAGAATCTCAAAGTTTGTTTTTTTTAGGTTCTAGATACCTTTTAAATCCAAAATACATATCGTCTGCTGCAATGCAAACGGGCTCACTGTAATTTTTCTAAACCTAAGGAAAAAGCTGAAATTTTTAGGAAAATACTGAAATAGATCATAACATTTGATTTATTGTGCCAATATAATTCAAAGTAAAATCTGTTTTATATTTTAAAAATCTATTTTATATTGGAAATGAAAATTATTTTGTCCATTTTAAAATAAAATACAAATTTTAAAATCTGTCTTCTATTATAGTACAGATTTTATTTAGATTCTAGAATCTTTTTTTTCAAAATCTATTTCGAAAAAATTTTATATCTCCATTTTAAAATAGATTATATATTTTAAAATCTATCCTTTATTTCGATAAGGACTTGGTTTCTTCCAATTTTAAAAATTTGTTAATATTTTTAAAACCTATTAAATTTTTTGATAGTTTTAAATTTTTTAAATATCTATTTTATATTTCAAAATATATTACATATGTTGAAATCTACGTTATATTTTGAAATATAGTGCATATTTTAAAATTTATTCTATATGGAATATTTTTACTTTTCATTTTTAAACTCAAATTCGTGTTTTTGAGAATATACTTCATAGTTATTGAATAAGATTTCGTTTCCACATTTTTAAATATTTCCAACATTAAAATCAATCTTTTATTTCGATAAAGATTTTCTATTTCCATTGTGAAAATTTACTTATTATTTTTGGAATATGTTTGTTAGTTTTGATGACGATTTTATATTTTAAAATCTATTTTATCCTTTTAAAAAATATTTAATTTCGTCAATTTCAAAATACATTTTGTATTTAATTTGGAAAAAAATCGAATATTTTTCAAATCATTTCCAATTTTCAGATCTATTTTATGTTTATAGAAATATATTTCATAATTTTTTTGTAATAAGATTTCGTTGCTCCATTTTAAAATACTTTTCATATTTTAAAATCTATTTTATTTTGATAAAGATTTTATTTCTCGATTTAAAATCTACCTCCGCCTTATTGAATTGTATAAGGTTTCCAATTATTGAATTTGTGTATTCTACACTAAGGGAATTAAGTTACTAAACTTTTTCGACTGAAATTGTTTATGCTGCTGCAGTTATTATAAATATACTGTGCAGAATATTTTTAAATTTGTGAAATTTTCGAATTTTTTTTTTAAAAATTTATGTTTCAATTTATTGTGGAAAATTAAAAATAAAAATATAACAATTCTTTTATTCCAAAACTTGGATTTTAAGAGTTTGAGATTTGTTTTTCGTTTATTCTATTTCACGGTTTTCTAATTCTACGTATTATTATATCCTTTGTCCAAAATGTCACTCGACAATTTTATTCGGTTAGCGGATCGGTTGGTCGAATTCGAAGCAGATCTTAATGACAAACAAATGCCCATCACTTCTTGCCATTCAATTGACATCCATAGGGAGGAGCTGAAAAATTGTTGGGCCAATGTCTAGACCGCTTATGACGAACATCTCCACAACCAGGATAACGAAGAAGATGATGATAAGGGAAAAGGTCCCGATTTGGAAACTCTGAAAGCTAAATATAGGAATACTTACATTACGTATTTTCGGTGCCTTACCAAACTATCAGAAGCTTACGAGGAGATACAGTCGAAAAAAGCTCCAGGGCCCACACAGTTGCCAGACTTTAAGGACCTCGAGGACAAAATTTCAAAACCAAAAGACTCTAGTTATGGTTTTCAACTCCCACCTTTTAAAATTGAGCCTTTTGATGGGGACTATGCTTCCTGGCCTAAATTTCGCGATCTGTTCACTGCTCTTTGTATAAATAACTCCAGAGCCAGTGGTATAGAAAAGTTATTCACTCTAGTTGCTAGTACAAAAGGTTATTGCTGAGAAAACCGAAATGTCAAACGAGGGGTTTCAAATCGCTTGAAGCACCCTTTGTAAGCGTTATGAAAACAAACGTGCTTTAATTAATGGTCAGCTTACAATACTTTTCAATTTAAAACCTTTTCGTTCAGAATCACGCGGAGCACTTAGAAATTTACAGGCCGATATTAACTCTTGTATTGGCACACACTTAAGCTCTATGGGGTTGACATTGCAAGCTGGAACCCCATTTTTGTATTCGTTTGTACAAACTGCCTCCCCGATGAAACTTTAATCCATTTCGAGCAAACTGTCTCAGATAAGACCATAATTCCTGAATGGTCTAAATTAGATTCTTTCCTAACAGATCGGTGCAGAACTTTAGAATCGGTTTCGAATATTCGTAAACCATTTACTGTACAATCAGCTGGCTCAAATTCCCAAGGTTCTTCCAAAAATCCTACTAGCTCAAAAAGGATAAATACTTTTCAGACTAAAGTTGGTGATCCAAAGTGTCCTCTGTGTTCCAAAGAATCTCGCGTGATTCGCAAATGCCCTCGGTTTCTTAAAATGGATATTGAACAGAGATTTTTTGAAATTAAAAAGCAACGTCTTTGCATAAATTGTTTTTCGAAAGCGCATGCCGTCAAAAGTTGCACAAGCAAAAATAGTTGCTTTAAATGTCAAAGACGACATAATACTCTACTCCATAGAGACACTGCAAATCCAAAGGCCAACCCATCAGCTCAACAGCCAATTTCTAGCACCTTAAATCCGAACTCAGCTTCATTTCCTTCTACTTCAAACTCCGCTATACAGTCCACTAACAATTCGGGGGCTAGGGTTCAAAATTTTTTCACTATAAACAATCAAGGTGTGTTGCTAGTTACTGCAATGGTTGATGTTTGTCATCAGGGTACAAGGGTTAGAGCTCGCGCTCTCATTGACCCCTGCTCTGAGGGATCTTTTATTTCCGAATGCACTCTAAAGCTCTTAAAGCTGCCAAGCAGACGAACTATGCCACAAGATGTTTCCGGTATGGGTGACTTTGTTTCAGCTTCACCTCAGCGAATGTGCTCCTTTGTCCTTAGTTCGCCATTGGACGATAGTATTAAAATTCCAGTTGATGCGTTGGTAGTTCCACAGGTGTCAGCTAGTCTGCCTTCTAGGCCCATTGACTCGTCATATTTTTCGGATCTTCCCCAGATTCACCTTGCCGACCCCCAATTTTACAAAAGCTTGAAGATAGATATATTAATTGGTGGTGAGGTGTACCCCTCTATAATGGGCTCTGCTAGCAAACATGACGTTTGCAATTCCCTTATGGCACAAGAAACCTTTTTTGGGTGGATTCTTACTGGGCCTGTTTCTCCTAATTCAGTTAGTTCTAACTCCACTGTTGCTTCATTTATGTGCAAGGTGTCCTTAGATCAACAGATTTCTCGTTTTTGGGAGGTGGAGAATCTTCCAAGGAAGAACTTTGTATCGCAATCCGACAAATATTGCGAAGATTTCTTTGTCAATACCACAAAACGAGATAACGATGGTAGATACGTAGTTTCTCTTCCGTTCAAAGAAGGATATCCCCATAAATTAACAATTGGTCAATCTAGAAACAGTGCTTTGGCACAGTTTTTCAGAAATGAGGCCAGGCTGCTTCGTACGCCTGCTTTTAAAACCGAGTACGACAAGGTTATCCAAGAGTATTCGGATTTAGGCCACATGTTCAAGGTTTTCCCTTCTGATTCTTCAAAAGTTCCGATGCAGTATTATTTACCACACCATGCGGTTATAAAACCGGAAAGTACAACTACAAAAGTCCGTGTGGTATTCAATGCTTCTTCTTCATCTTCAAATGGTTTAAGTTTGAATGATATTTTACATACTGGTCCAGTGATTTAACTCTTTTGCTTCACAAGTGGCGCTTTTTCAAATTTGTTTTCAATGCGGATATTCAGAAGATGTATAGGCAAATCCTTGTCAATCCAGATCATACATCCTTTCAAAGAATTCTTTTCCGGGACAATCCAAATGATAATGTTCAAGATTATGAACTTAAAACTATAACATTTGGTGTTAATTGTGCCCCATATTTAGCTATCCGCACTATGTTACAATTGGCGGATGATGTTCAGTCCATTTATCCGATTGCTAGCGATATTCTTCGCAATTCCATGTATGTTGATGACGCCCTTGTGGGCGCTCATACAATTTCAATGGCAATCAAATCCAGAGATGAATGGCAATCAAATCCAGAGATGAACTAATTAATGCTTTGAAATCCGCTGGTTTCTCCTTACGAAAGTGGACCTCAAATTCAAAGAAAATCCTTTCCGATTTGCCATCTGATCATCTGTTATACGAAGACTTCTTAGACTTCGATGACAGCAACACAGCAAAAATGTTAGGCATTCGATGGAATGCAGTTTCTGATGAGTTTAATTTTTCAACAAAGCCATTTCCGGAGACCGGCAAATATACAAAAAGAGAAGTTCTCTCCCAAATTTCAAAATTGTTTGATCCAGCCGGCTGGCTAGCTCCTTGCATTATCCTGGCAAAAATTATTATGCAGAGAATATGGATGGAAGGCACCGATTGGGATGAGGTCCTTTCTCCTGATACGGTTTCTCAATGGAAAATTTTCCAATCAAGTTATACCTTTTTGAATGAAATTCGAATTCCTAGATGGATTGATTATGCTCCCAATTCGAATGTCCAATTTCATTGCTTCTGCGATGCCTCAGAGAAGGCATACGCAGCTTCAATTTACATTCGCATTGATAACGGTAATTCCATTTCTTCGCATCTAGTCTCTGCTAAGACAAAGGTCGCCCCAATTAAAACATTATCTATTCCGAGACTTGAATTATGTGGCGCTGTTTTGCTAGCTGAAATGCTTGATAGTATAGTTACTAGATTAGAAATTTCTAATTATTCAATTTATTGTTGGACAGATTCCACTATTGTCCTCTCATGGTTAGCAAAACCACCTTGTCTCTGGATGACCTTTGTCGCTAACAGAATTTCCAAGATTATCGAAATAGTTGATCCAGTACACTGGCATCATGTCGAGTCCGAATCTAATCATGCTGACTTAGCGAGTCTAGGGCTGCTTCCTCAGGACCTTATTGGAAATGACCTATGGTGGCACGGTCCATCATGGCTTCAAGATTCAGCAGACCTTTGGCCAAATTCTAGTCCACATGAAATTCCGGATACTAGTCTTGAAAGGAAAGTTATAAAAGTTAACTTTTCTAACTTCCAGAACTTCGATGATATTTTAGAAAGATTTTCATCCTTTTCAAGAGCTCTACGTGTGATCGCATACGTGTACAGATTTTTCTACCGCACTCACCCAAAATATAAATCCAGCTTTTCAAAAAAATCAATAGTTATTACAAGCTCGGAAATTGTCGCGGTTCGTGACAGCCTTATATCAGTGAATCAGAAGGCTTGGTACCCGAAAGAATATAAGGCTCTATCTTCACGGCTGCCTATATCTTCATCCAGCTCTCTTTTAAATTTAAATCCATTTATGGACCAAGGAGGCCTGATTCGTTCATGTGGTAGACTCGAATCTTCTCCAGGCTTGTCATACAATGAAAGACATCCTATTATAATTTCTTACAATTGTCAATATTCTAGGCTTTTGGTAAAATTTGTCCATGATGTTACTCTCCATGGGGGTAACCAGCTAGTCCTTCGGAGTATAAGGTCTCAGTATTGGATACCAAAAGTTAAAAATTTAATAAAAACTACCATAAATAAATGTAAGCCTTGCATACTGTACAAAAAGAGGTGTCAAAAGCAGATAATGTAGGCGTTACCTCCTGAAAGGTCCGAAATATCGTCCTTTTACTCACACTGGACTGGATTTTGCGGGTCCATTCGACATAAAAAGTTATTCCGGTAGAGCTTGTCGTATTACAAAAGGATACGTGTGTGTATTTGTTTGCTTCTCCACAAAGGCAATACACTTGGAGGCTACATCTGATTTGTCCACTGCTGCATTCCTGGCTGCGTTTAACCGATTCGTATCCCGCCGTTGCTGTCCGCTGCATTTGCATTCCGACAATGGTACAACCTTTGTAGGGGCATCCAAAGTTCTTGCAAAGGAATTTATTCAAACTTCCCACCAGGCCATTACCGCCAACTATGCCCATCAGAATATAACCTGGCATTTTATTCCGCCAGGTGCTCCGTATATGGGTGGATTATGGGAGGCAGGAGTAAAAAGCTTTAAAGCTCATTTTCGCAAGATTTCAGGGTGTTTTAAATACACTTTTGAGGAATTTTCAACCTTATTGTCAAAAATTGAAGCTTGTTTGAACTCTAGGCCTTTGTCTCCACTTTCTCAGGATCCTTCTGATTTGTCAGCTTTGACTACAGGGCACTTTCTTATAGGATCTCCCATATTAGCCCCTATAGACCCAGAGATCAATGAGCCAGCTAGATCTATAGTCAACCGTTGGCATCGGCTTAAATTTGTCCACCAACACTTTTGTACTCGTTGGAAAAACGAGTACCTAAAAGAATTGCAAAAGAGAGTCAAGTGGCAAAAACCAGAGAATAATCTCCCTGAAAACGCACTGGTAGTTATAAAAGATGAAAACCTTCCTCCTAATTCCTGGCGTCTTGGCAGAGTAGAAAAAACTTACTACGGTTCTGATAAACGTGTTCGTGTCGAGGACGTTTTCACCCAAAAAGGGCTGATAACTAGGCCAATTGCCAAACTAGTAGTGCTATCATCGGAATAACTCCACAGTTATTGTCTTAACGTTTATTTGTTGCTTAATTTCATATAATTATTTATTTTAGCTAATCTTGCCTAAAAACTCCGCTAGTAAACCAACCAAGCATAGACAACCTCGTCGACATACCCCTCATACAAATCTCCCACTGAAATATAACTCGTTCCTATGCAAAATTTGTAAACGACCACATCCTTTGAAGAATTACAGGAAGTTTTTGGCCATGAATGTTACGGAACGTTTTCGGGCTGTCCAGGCTCATAAGTATTGCTCTAATTGCTTGGCTCATGACCATTCCCAAGGAACATGTTTTACCAAGTATGGCTGTAAAAAGTGTAAAAAATTTCACCACACACTTCTGCATATAAATCCAAGATTAATCCAACAATCTTCAGCTTCGCCAGCACGTCCACGTTCTCAATCTCCACCGGCCTCAACATCCAGAAACGTTCGCCCAAGAGCTCGTTCGCCATCAACAGCTTCTTCTTCAAAAGTATCGTCACTCATATCTATTTTACGTCAGAATAGCGTTATTTTGCTCACAACTGTGCTCGTCAAGTTGGACACAACCACTTCTCATGCCCGTTGTCTTCTTGACTCTGGCTCTCCAATTAGCCGCATTTCCAAGAAATTTGTCGAAAAGCTTCGCTTAACAACGTTGACTCTACAGGATGAGACTATATGCCCATTGACTTTAAAATCAAGGTTCGATTCCAATTCGAAAATAGAAGGAACCTTTCGCGTTGACAACCGTCTCACCCGTCTCACTCCTAGTCAGTTACTGCCAGAGTCTTTTAAAAGGAACTTTCGCGACCTATTTCTCGCTGACTCCAAATTCTATGAATCTGCCGGTATAGATGTTGTTATAGGGGTGGATCTATATCCGAGGGTGATATGCGAGGGTGTCATCTGCAAAACAGGTTATCCAACTGCCCAAAGTACTATATTTGGATGGACCATTTATGGTTCTTGTTCAACATAAAGATTCCAAGATAAATAGCGCACTATCAAACATTAATATAAAAGCAAAATGTAACCCTACCTATATCTTTAAGATCCTGTACATATATTTATAAGTCACTAAATCGAATTGAAATTTAACCACATGAATTGAATTTGAATTGAATATATTTCTGGATTTTATATCTGTACTCTAAATGCACATACTTATATAAGTGCAATTTAATTTTATTATTAAGTTAGAATATAAAAGTATCTACGACATTTGACTCCGGTGTTTAATTTTTTTTTCTTTGCATATACACTGCAAGGCGGGCGGTAATGTTAATGCAAAATAAACATATTTGCCATTAAATCCAATTTGGAAACCCTAAACTCCTAGAATGTTTTTTAACTCGTTACTAAATTTTATAATAGATACAAATATCTATCTCATTCTACTATTTGTCCGAAAATTAAACGTCAAAAGTCCTAAAAGTGTCGTGGATACTATTTCCGTAAAATCATAAAAATAACTTCTTCTTGTTCATCATACTTTCAAACTGGTAAGACGTACTCCATAGATTAATTCTGTAAATAAATCTCATTCCAAATCCTAATTCGTTTTATTTCTTTTCTTTCATTTGGGATATTTTTATTTACACTGAGTAATAAAATCAATTGGTGAGTTTATTTTACTCAGTTTCGTTCATCCACTCCAGACTTCCAGCCATCCATCCCTCACTCCTCCATATTTCATCGAAACAAATAGAATGTCCAAAAAACAAACAAATGATTTTAACAATCACTTAGTAACAAAATTTTAACAATAGGGATATTCATGTAATAATATACATGTGGGTTAATAGTTTCACATGTAACTTATAGCCTGTGGGCTGGGTCGAAATACTATCCAGTGGCCCAATGTCCACATTGGGGGATCTTAGGGGCATAGGATGGAAGAGGTTGAGGAATTTCGTCAGTGCGACGAAGTTCCTGGGGTAGAAATATGACATGACAACAAGTCGACATTCTGGCTTAGGTGGCCTTGAGATTAGGGAAGCATTTCCCTTTTCCGAATCCTCTTTTCGATCTAACCTACCCCTAACCTCAGCACATAGCTTCATTAAATGGCCATAACAAAATCAAACTATTGGTTTATGACTATCGAATGTTTCAGGGGAGGAGTTTTAAAAATTCGATTATTGAAATAAAAAGATGTTATATTTTTCTCTTATTTGAGGACCCGTAACCAGAATCTAAAGTGAAAATAGTAATAGAAGCAAATTTACACGGTGAATTTTTAACAAGGTTCTGCGGCATGCAATTCCCGCTTGTTGGCGAACGGGGTAGAGAAGCAAGCGGGGTAGTAAAAGAAGCACGGTTTTCGTTTTCATTCCTGTTTTTGACGTTCCCCTGTACCCTTATTATTATTATGTTGTATCACTCATATTCGGCTTTTGAAAAGAAAAAATGTGTAGCGATCAACAATATATTCCAATATTTTCAATTTTTATAGTTCTCCATGGTTAAAACATGTATTTTAAATTATTGCGAACAAATCAAATTTTTTTAATGTTGTAGTTACAAATGAACAACTAAAGAATTAATTAATTCAAATTTTAATTGTAATTAATTCTTTAAATCAAGAAATTTCTTTTACGCAAATAATAATATAATAATAATCTATTTTTTATGTTAAGTGTACCTGTTAAACATGAATTGTTACTTAAAACCATATCATAAAATTTATTGTTTACTTCTTTACCTTTTTATTTATTCTAGGACTATGAGCAACGCTAAAACAATTTTTGAACAACATTATTAAATAACCGTGCAAAAAGTCTTGAATGTGATAATTTATTTTAATGCTTATTTGTTTTTTGCTTTTGGTACCACGCCCATTTATCCCATTCCGCCCATTTTCAGTTCGACTACTATTTGTAATTGATGGACTCGTACAAAATTTGAAGGCTATATAGCTAATATAGAACCCTAGATATTTAATATTAATATTAATTTTGTATATGAGCTAAATAATCACTTTGAATGGGAGCTGCCACGCCCACTGGTATGATCCCGCCCAATTTTCCCATGACTATTCATAATATAATCAACGTGCACAAATTTCTAAGACCTGGCTATTCTAGAACTGTAGATATATGATATTAAATATTTACTTTGTATGGGAGCTGACACGCCCACTGGTCCGATCACGCCCATTTTTCCCATGACTATTCACATTAACAAATAATCAACGTGCATAAATTTCTAAGACTATGGCTATTATAGTACTGTAGATATATGATATTAAATATTTACTTTGTATGGGAGCTGCCACTCCCACTGGTCCGATCCCGCCCATTTTTTTTCCTGATTATTCAAATCAGTAACATATGGGATACTGCAATATTTCAAAACTCTTGCTATCACAATAGTCAAGATATATGATTTTATTCAATTTATGTGGGAGGTGCCACGCCCACTTGAAATATATATAGCCGAAAACCTAATTTGGACCATATTCTTTCAAATGAAACCGGTTTGGACCAAATCGGTTGGATAGTTTTAGAGTCTATAGAGCATAAAATACATATGTATTTTATATATATAGACTATTTTTATGTTTCCGCTCATAACTTAAAAAAAAAAAAATCGGAACAATATATAGCCTATGTCCATCCTGGAGGACCAAAGTAAATATTGGTAAAAAAAATTTAGAAATCGTATGATTAGTTACGGAGATTACTTTCTACAAACATACAAACATTACCTCTTTATAATATTAGTATAGATATGCAACATTTCCAACAAAAGGCTCCGTTTGTAATTATTTACGTTTTGTAGAACTTGTACTTGGTCGAAGTCTGGCGTGTGGTTTTCATGCATACAGTGGTTCGCTAATGCAGTTTTTTGGATGGGAGCAGAAGTTCTCAATCTTTGGTCAGATTTATGTTGTGATATCCGCGTTTTAAGTTTGTTTTTCGTAGTGCCTACGTAAACTTTATCGCATTTTTCTTTCTCGTTGCCATTACAAGGTATTTTGTATATAACATTTGATTTGTCTAATTTGTGTACTTTATCCTTGGTTTTGCTATATAATTTTGCTACCGTATTACCAGTTTTATGGGCCATTTTATAGTTTTCATCCCTAAATAATTTTGATTTTGGAAATCTTTCCGATAAATCAGGGATATAAGTTAGCGATTTATACATTATAGGTTTTTCTTCTTTTTTAGAGCTCTTTTCTTTATTATAGTCACGTATGAGTTTGTTCGCTATATTAGGTGGGAAATTGTTATCAAAGAGTATATTTTTAATTTTCTTAATGTTTTCATTGTGGATTTTAGCATCACTTATATTTAAAACTCTTTTAATGAAGCTAATGGCTTCATTAAAAGAGTAATAATTGATGATTCTGCCCGATGCGGTGGGTTTTGGTACCAGTTGACAAGTAATCTGTTTTTGTGTCTAATCACTACTGTATCAAGGCATGGAATTTGTGAGTTGCATTCTCTTTCAATTGTAAACTTAATACTAGGATGAAAACTATTTATTATACGTAAAAATAAGCCCTTTGTCATGTCTGTGTAATTTGAGATTTCTACCCATCTCTCCTCTACAATTTTTAAAGCTAGGTCAACGGGAACACTAGGAAATAACTCCACAACATCAAAGGAAATTAATCTTTCATCGTCTGATATTTTTAAATCCTTAATTCTATTTTTAAATTGCACCGAGTCCTTAATGTTGTATACTGATTTTTCAGTTACTTTTTTCAATATTGTAGTTATGTATTTGCATAACTCATTCGATGGAGCATTTATACACGAACATTTTTGTCTTAGAGGGTATCCTTCCTTATGGATTTTAGGAAGTCCATATATTCTCGGCGCCGTCAGTTTTCAGTCTTTTTTTCTCCGATTCCGTAATGATATATAACTCATCAACAAGTTCTTTGTTTTTCTTTTGAAGGGTGCTAGTTGGGTCTTTATTTAATAATTTAAGATTTAAGAATTTTTAAGATTACTAACATATTCAGAAGCAAACTTCAGGAAAGATTTTAAAATTATCTTAAATAATTTGTTGTTGATTTTTATTCGACCTTTCAATTATTAGTTTTGTTGAAATAAATATTCGGGCTCAATCAATCTGCAGTTATAGTCCTCATTCTCCATCGCAACCGTAACATTACCTTTATCCGCATTCAAAATTAGAATATTTTTATGGCTCTCTAAAAATTGTTCGGCTTTTTTAGATATATTCAAAGTAAATCTGTCTCTGTTATTTAATCTCATTTTATTCATGTGGTTGTCAATAATCGAAGTAAATTTTGTTCTCGCTATTTCTTGTTCTTCCCTTTCCTGTAGTGTTTGTACAAAATCTTCTCCTTCGGCTATATATTTCAGCATTGGAAAATCCTGTTTGGTTACCGGTAACGCATGTTTTTTCCCCAATGAGAGAATCCATTGTACATCCTCTGGTATGACCGTTTTAGTTTTGTTGACGAACCAGTTTTTATTCAGTCTTATTTCAAGCTCCTTCTTTTGCATTTCTCTAAGATTTTCAAATTTTCTACGGTGTCTCTCCTTAATTTTTACATTTGTATATTTTTCTAGTTTTAATTCACTTTTCCTCTATTCCAGTTAAATATTCCTCTATTGTTTTGATGTGTTTTATTTGTTATGTTATTCTACGTTAGTGATGCTTTGTACTTACGTTTATTTTGTATGTTATTTCAGTGCTATTCCTGAGGATGCCTTTCAACGAAAAGGCGAAATATTGAATATGTAATTTATATTATAAATAAACGCAGATACAAAAAACTTATACCTCGAGCCCGAATATTTATTTCAACAAAACTAATAATTGAAAGGTCGAATAAAAATCAACAACAAATTATTTAAGATAATTTTAAAATCTTTCCTGAAGTTTGCTTCTGAATATGTTAGTAATCTTAAAAATTTTATTTTTTTTTTTGATTTGGTTTGGTTTGGTAACAAAAAAGTAAAGGCAGAAAATTAACATTTTAATTTTTAACATCAAATATCTTTTTAGTTATAAGAGATTTCTTACCACCGAACGCATGTGTTTTGTTTATCTTGCATATGAGATTATCTTAGCCAAATTGTTTTTCAAATCGGTTCTCATTTGAAAAAGTAGCAAGCACTTAAATCTTTTCTATATGCGAGGTGGTCAACTTTGGTGTCATAGTAATCACGCGGTGTCTCAAATGACAATATTCTAAAAGCCTAGGTCGGCTCCTCCCATTTGTATGTGTATTTTGCCATTAGTATAGAAGTTCTATACATATTACTACTTGTGCAGCGTTTGATGTCATTGATCAGGGTAGAGTTTAAAATGTCCTGGACCAGAACCGCATCAAACCGTATCAAATGCTTTAGATAGATCTAAAGGTTCCGTAAACCATACACATATCTAACTACACTTTTAAAAACGCTTGTAAGTTTAGCATTGTCTGCACTATCACAACCTGACAACATTTCACGACCGTATAAAAGCGTAGGTAATATAAACGATTTTGCAAGAACAAATCTAATTTTATTTTCCAGAAGCTATGCTAATTTGATTATTCCACGTTAGGGTATTATTAAAAATAAAAAAATATCAACTCCATTAATACTAACTTTTGGAAGGAAGGTGGTATCATATATCTTTTTAAAAATAACAAAGCACTGATATTTTTTCAGATTTAAGGTAAGACAATTCATCCTAGCCCATTCAAATACGAGCTTCAATTCAGCATTTAGGTTTAGTACGTAAATTTTTCTTTTTTTTATTAATGTTTAACCATTTTTTTATGTTTAATGTATAATTTAATAATTTTTTTTGTGATAATGAAATGTTCAATATAATTTTTATTTATTTTTTTTTTTTTTGTTGTGATAATGAAATGTTCAATATAATTTATTTCTATTGTTAAAAACAATGTTAGAATTAAGATTTTACTTTTAAAATATGTAACAAGACCACCCTGTGTTGTTTTAAGATGTCATGTCTTGTTACACAGGTTAACAAATAAATAAATAAAATAAATAAATACGTTACATGATGTGTATAACGTCATCGGCGTACATGTGAATTTTGCATGAATTAATTACACGTGGAAGATCATTTATGTAAATAGAAAACAGGATAGGGCCAAGTATAGACCCCTGCGGAACACCCCTACTTAAAGTCGCAGAGGTAGACAACTTATCTTTAGAGACAACTACTTGCTCTCTATTCCGAAGGTATGAGAGAACCAATTTAGAGGAGGTTTCAGAATAAATAAAAATATATTTAAGCTTTTTAACCAGAATATTATGGTCTGCCGAGTCAAAAGCTTTAGAGTGGTCCAATAAAGTCAACAAGGCATGTTATCATTGTCAACGATATAACGAAGATCCTCCGATACATCAATTAAAGTAGTGATACACCCTCTTTTCCTGCGAAAATCAGATTGCTTATGATAAAAGATTATTATTGGATATATATTCATTCATTTGTTTACTCATAATTTTTTCGAAAACCTTCAAAAGAAAACGATGTACGGAAATTTGCCTGTATTCTCTATTAGATTTCGGCACGGGAATTACTTTCGCCTACTTCCACAAATCAGGGTAAGTAGATTTTGTAAAAATTGTGTTAAAAATATGAGTAATATAGGGTAAAACCAGTGGTAAAATATCTTTAATAAATATTGGATCCATACCGTCTAGACCAATAGATTTTGACTTCATGGAAATAAAAGCTTCCAGAACATCCTCCTGGTTAACGCAGTAGAAACTAAATAAAGAATTCAGATTGCAATCTGGTAAATTTTCATAAAAGTCAGAACGTAGAGGAGTAGAGTCATTTAAATTGTCTGTTCAATTCATTTAATTCAAAAGTGGAAAGATTTACCGATCCACTTTCATCTTTATAACCAATTTTCTTTATCTCTCCACATATTTTTAGTATCCATAGCCTCTGAAAATACACGACTGTTCGGTAAAAAACTTTACTTTATTAAAATTAAAAAAAAAACCACGTAATTTAATTTTAATTACGACTTATTTTATTAAAGGTTAAAATTGTACTGACAAAATCAATGATAACAAATTTTTAAGAACAACAAAATAACAAGTACATAACGAACAGACAGTACATTGAGTGCATATGTGCATATGACAGTACATTGAGTGCATATGTGCGTTTACTAATTTGTTATTAACTAGCAATAACAAACAGTAAAGCACATATGAACAATAGACAAAACAAAAAACAGACAACAACAACTAATAATAGGGATTAACAATGACAGTGACGACACTACTAACAGTGATGGTACAGTGAGTGGTACTGTGACTGGCGATCTGACCCGACAACGACTATAATAGCGTTGCTTTGCTAATTTTACTTCGCTAGTAACAAGATCTACGTAGTGACTTTAAAATTTCATTTGACTGTGTAGTTTTATATCTTTTCCATTTATCATAAACGGAATTTATTTTAACTATTAAATCACAAATATTCTGATTGAACCAAGGCTTAGTAGAAGATTTAACAATTTTATTTCTAACCGGTATGTATTTGTCATATAGGTATGAGGTAGCTTCATAAAAAGGGATATCGGTTGGTTTCTATCAGGATTACTGTAGATACTGGTCCAATTAATTATATTAATTTCATTTAAAAGAGCATCATAATTAACATATTTGTAATCACGGAAAGTTATATGCTGTGGCTTTTTATGTTTAAATTAAGAAAGGTTATAGGTCACATAAATGACATCATGTTTTGAGAAATTAGGAGAAGAAAACTGTTAATACCAAAGAATTTTTTCAATATCAGAGACAAAAAACACGTCATTTAACATATAATTTGGACTTAATTAACCCTTAGATGCTCTTGCTGTCAAAAAGACACATAGTTGAAAAAACTTTAAAAATATGTTGTGTTATGTTAACACAAGCATAATAAGTTTTTTCAACTATGGGTCTTTTTGACAGCAAAAGCATCTAAGGGCTAATTTAGTCCAAATTATATGTTAAATGATTAAAGTACTGGTCTAAGCCAGGTTTGTAAAAAAAAAGGAATTTAAATACTTTTTGTTCAAATATGTATAAATTCTTGCAGTAACTTCTTTGACCTTAATGCGGCTCGGCAAGGGTTAACGTTGTTTAATATGTCCAAAACTTTTGGCACAGAATCTTCAAATATTGTGTTATTATATTTTACATACGTTTATTAAAATTCGAAAGTAGTAAAAAAATCTTCAACGTTTTTTGTAAATTGAAATATATAAGTGTGGGGTCTCTTGGGGCCTCTGGTCCACATGGGTTAATGATGTCCAAAATTTTTTATTCTCAACCTTAAGTGATGATGATAAACAAAAACAACAAACGGTACAAAAGTAGCTAATTTTCGATTTTAAATATATTATGACAACAAATAAGGCAAAAATTACCAAAAAACACAATTTCCTCGAAATTTGCAAAAATTAAATTGTTGCCCTACCCAAGTGTGCCAGGGGATATTTTTATATTTTTAAATTTTTTTATTTTCGATCTCTAACATGTTTTAAACAAGTCACTGGAGTCCAAATCTCAATTTTTGCGATTTTGTTGAAGAAATTTTTTTAAAATTTGAAATTGGAGATTTGAAAAACACCCCAAAAATTTTGTCCGTTTTTGACATCACATTAGGACAGGTTAACGCAATCCAAAAAAAAAAAAACTTCTTCTACATCCCACAAATTTGAGTCCTTTAAGTAAAAAAAATATATTTCAGTAATTAATTTAAAATTTTTTTTTAAATGTGTGCTCAAATTTCTCGGTCAAGTAATAATTGCCACCTTAGTGGTCTGGGGCATTATTTATTACTGGGCTAGTTTTTAACCGATTTTGTGTTTTTATACCTTTTTAAAAACAATTATATCTTCATTTTGATTAATTTACCTTCTTGAGTAAAAACTTTTACGACATTTAAAAAATTTTACAAAAACTAAAAAAAAGTGACTTTTTTGCCTTGTATACCGTTTTCTAAACTTTAGGGCTGAATGGGGTCGGGAAGGCATAGTCCGATTGAGCTAAAACTTTCCCAATAGCATTTTTACACTAAATGACACAATCCTAGACCTGAGCACCTTCAAATTTCAAAAAAAATTTTGCCCACATCCACTAAAACCACTCTAATCTATACAATATATAATTTCTTAGTAAGTCCGAATTTTTGTATGTATGTCCTATTCTTTCCGCAACTTTCTGAAGCCATCTGATGACATAGGAAGCTGAAATTTGGCATACTTAAAGTACTTTCTCTGCGGAAGATCGTAACGAAACCAGATTTTTTTTTTTCAACTAGTAAAACTATAAAGATCTGATTGAATAGATGTTTTTTTATAATATGGATAACTTTGGGCCCCACTAGGCACGACTAGGCACTGTCGGATTAAGCTGAAAAATTAGGACATGATTTCTTACACCAAACCTCATATTTTAAGCAGCGCAAGCAATCAAATTTCAAAAAAAATATAATTACGACCAGTCTAATGCACAGCGCATACTTTACATACTATACTATACGTGGTTTACACGGCCAAAATTGTCCCCGAAATATGCGGTGTATCGAACCAACTGTCTTCATCTTATATGCTAGATGTATGAAAAGGCGCGAAAACTTTGCGGACAGTCCCCAAAGTAAGCAAATGTCCCTAAACTATGCGGGGGAACGAATAAATGTCGCTAGAGTATGCGCTGTGCATACATATATATTAGGCCGGGTCGATTTGTATGGAGGCAAAAAAAAATCGCTCAACGTTCAAGGAAAATCGTATTTTAGGGATCAAAATAAGAAACTTTGCCGAAGGAACCATACCTCTAAAACGAATTCTGATGACCCGACTTTTGACCCGTAGGGTCAAATTTTGAAAAGTTTCACTTTGACCCATTTAGAGTGCCCCAATCGAATCCAACCCAATCGAATATAGAGCGTCTTCCGGAGAATTAATAGAGACCCTAATCTTGGAAAGACTCCTCCTACTTTCTGAAATATATCTATCCCGAGATTTGTACATTTTGCTATAAAAACACGGCTAAAAAGGCCCTCTTTTAACTTAAATTTCAACCCCTTAACGGTCACCTAGAATGATGATTTATGCATTAATCTGCTAGCGCGTCTCCGGAGAGGAAGTAGCTCCAATAATCTTGGAGAGATGCGTAGCGCATACTTTAGGGACATGGCCAAAATTGTACCCGAAATATGCGGTGTATCGAAAAAATTGTCCTCATCTTAAACGCTAGATGTATGAAAAGGCGCGAAAACTTTGGGGACAGTCCCCAAAGTAAGCAAATGTCCCTAAACTATGCGGGGGAACGAATAAATGTCTCTAGAGTATGCGGTGTGCATACATATATATATACATATATATATATATATATATATATATATATATATATATATATATACTTATATGTATGCACAGCGCATACTCTAGAGGCATTTATTCATTCCCCCGCATAGTTTAGAGACATTTGCTTACTTTGGGGACTGTCCCCAAAGTTTTCGCGCCTTTTCAACATCTAGCGTATAAGATGAAGACAGTTGGTTTGATACACCTCATATTTCGGAGACAATTTCGGCCGTGTCCCTGAAGTATGCGCTGTGCATACATATATATATATATATATATATGCACAGCGCATACTTTAGGGACGGCCGAAATTGTACCCGAAATATGCTGTGTATCGCACCAACTGTCCTCCCTAAAGTAAGCAAATGTCCCTAAACTATGCGGGGAACGAATAAATGTTCCTAGAGTATGCGCTGTGCATACATATATTTATATATATATATATTTATATATATATATATTTATATATGTATGCACAGCGCATACTCTAGAGACATTAATTCATTCCCCCGCATAGTTTAGGGACATTTGCTTACTTTGGGGACTGTCCCCAAAGTTTTCGAGCCTTTTCATACATCTAGCGTATTAGATGAGGACAATTTTTTCCATACACCGCATATTTCGGCGACAATTTTGGGCGTGTCCCTAAAGTATGCGCTGTACATACATATATATATATATTTATATATATATATATTTATATTTATATATATTTATGTATATATATATTTATATATATATATATATTTATATATATATATTTATATATATGTATGCACAGCGCATAGTTTAGAGACATTTATTCGTTCCCCCGCATTGTTAAGGGACATTTGCTTACTTTGGGGACTGTCCCCAAAGTTTTCGCGCCTTTTCATACATCTAGCGTTTAAGATGAGGACAATTTTTTCGATACACCGCATATTTCGGGTACAATTTTGGCCATGTCCCTAAAGTATGCGCTACGCATACATATATATATATATTTATATATATATACTTATATATATATATATATATATTTATATATATATATATTTATATATATATATATTTATATATATATATATTTATATATGTATGCACAGCGCATACTCTAGAGACATTAATTCATTCCCCCGCATAGTTTAGGGACATTTGCTTACTTTGGGGACTGTCCCCAAAGTTTTCGAGCCTTTTCATACATCTAGCGTATTAGATGAGGACAATTTTTTCCATACACCGCATATTTCGGCGACAATTTTGGGCGTGTCCCTAAAGTATGCGCTGTACATACATATATATATATATTTATATATATATATATTTATATTTATATATATTTATGTATATATATATTTATATATATATATATTTATATATATATATATTTATATATATGTATGCACAGCGCATAGTTTAGAGACATTTATTCGTTCCCCCGCATTGTTAAGGGACATTTGCTTACTTTGGGGACTGTCCCCAAAGTTTTCGCGCCTTTTCATACATCTAGCGTTTAAGATGAGGACAATTTTTTCGATACACCGCATATTTCGGGTACAATTTTGGCCATGTCCCTAAAGTATGCGCTACGCATACATATATATATATATTTATATATATATATACTTATATATATATATATATATTTATATATATATATATTTATATATATATATATTTATATATATATATATTTATATATATATATATTTATATATATAGTCCTATGGTTCCAGTCTGAAACAAAGCACCACAGGATCAGTATGAACGTAGTATAAATTTGTAATTTTAAAATGGAGTACACACGTTAAATATTGCACTAGTTTAGTCGCATGTTACAAACTATTTGTTTATTATGTAGTTATGACTAATAACACCTAAAATAACATTAACAAATATGTATGGAGTAGTTTTTAAAAATAAATTTATTTTTAATTTTTAAAATTTTAATTTTTGAGTAATTCGGCTATTTTGGGTATATCTCGAGTTAGCATCAGGCTATTTTGGTGAGTTAGATTGCAAAACAAGTATAATTTAATGCTCAATATATGCATTGCATACTGCTTTTAAATCACGGAAAAATCCCTGTTTTTCGACAAAAATTAAAAACAGAAAATTTCGAAAAAATATATACGATATTTGTCTTGCAATTAAAAAATAAAATATTTTTTTTTATAACGTAGTACTACTTCAACAAAGAAAATAAGTAATTTTCGAAGAAAATCCATGGACAAATAGCAAAGTTATTCCCATTTATGTAAAAGTATACAAATTTAGGATTTTCTCTAAATTTTTTCTTAATTGGCTTTTGGTAACCCTGACTTTATAATTGTTATAAGTATTTTAGTAATTTAGTATTTTAGTAAAAACCATCCATTATTTATGTTTTAAGTCAAAACTGAATAAATTTTAAAACATTTTAGACTTCCTGAATTTGAAAAATTCATAGTCCAATCGGTCAGATTATCAAAACCTTTGCACGATTAATGAACTAATTTTTAGTTGAGAAAACAGTTTCATTTTGTCTCATTAACATAACAATCAAAAATATTTAATTTTAAACTTTTCTATATTTTTGAAATCCCGAATCCCGAGATTTATAAAAATTAGTCCCGTTCTGCACCCCTAGTTGGATGCGAGCTCGCCAATTATCGAGAGACCCATGTATAGTTTCTATATCAGAGGTAGGCAAAACCACTAAGCGGCGTTTTTTCTCTCACACCTATATGCCCTCACACATTAAAAAAAACAATCAGTCTCGCATGCACTGTTGCCAGGTTTGACGATTTATCGTCATTTTGACGATTTTTAGTACCTAAATTACTAAATGACGATTTGACGATTTTTGCTTCCAAAATGACGATTTTTTGACAAACGTTTAATATGTCAGCAAAACATGTTTATTTGCTATTATTAAAAAATCACCGGATGTATTTTTGGATTTTTATTATTTCGTTAAAATTAAAAACTATTTTTTATTGAAAGTTTAGCAAAAAAGTTATTTTGTGGATTCATGTTAGGTTTATTTTAATTTATTTTCTGCCCTTAATAACGGTAAAGACCACTGCAAATGCAGCTAAAAACAAATGAAATTTCACCTGAAAAAAGAACGACTTACATTTTAGTAAATTCAACTAACATTGTCATTTGTTTTTTACTGTTCAAAAAATTAACTACAATTGTATCATTAATGAGTGGTTCATTCAGTGCAGTAAAAAATAAACAAACATTAAATTGTTACAATTAATTACAACTGAAACAACGACAAATATTTACAGCAGAAGTTCCCTAAGTATGAGCTTACTTTTTTCATGGTTGGCAAACACTACCTTTTCATTACAATGGCAGTTGCCTTCCACGGCCACACCAATGCCGTTATAAACGTTTTAAAGCTACGATTCCAATAGTGGCATGTGTCTTTACAGGATTTATTTCAAAATTATAGCCATTCAATTTTGTTACATCAACAAAATAACGTTATAAATCGTCGTTTAACTAGTTCAAGATATTTCAAAATCAAACAGGTTAAATAGAAAACTAAAACCGTTTACTTAAGAAGAAACATGTCTTTAATGGGATCGCTTTTTTTAAATTTCCTTTCCGCTATTAGTGTTACTGTAATAGCCAATCGTTATTATGAAAAGTTATTGAATGCCAACCCTGCTTTTTTAATATTTATATTTTTATAAAGTTTAATTAGTGTAAGATTGAGATAAAAATAAAATATTTTTTAAATTAAAAAAAAAAACATCCAAGTTTTTGCGAAACAAACATCGAGTTCGAATATTCTCATTTATAAATCCAAAAATAAATCCGGTGCTTAAAAAACAGGCCTAATAATAATATAAATAATGTGTTCCAAAGTGAAACTTCATATATTCACAATTTATATTTGAAAATGGAAAAACATGCAGTAATACACAATATTTAAATAAAAATAAATAATGATATAAATAATAAATAAAATAATAAATAATTTTTAGCAATTTTAAAAACCAACCCAAAAATATGAAATAATCAAAAATTTCAAAATGTATTGTATTAAGCTATGTTATCACATGTAATGCAATTTGAAACTTTAATTCGTTAATGGAAGTCCAAATTTAATAATTAAAGAAAATAACATTGTTAAAGAATTTCTAAACTATGTAAAAGAATTTAAGATTTAAAAATTGTGCTACTGAAGTGGTGTTTACAGAATTATGTAGAAGGAATTAACAGTTAAAGTGGTAAAGTGCTATCGTTATAAAATTTCATGATTTTCGAAGTTTAAATTACAGAAAAGTGTAAAAAATCGTATTATATTACACCGATAGTACATGAGCATTTGAAATATGAATTACATTATTATTATTTTTTTTTTATTAAAACTTTTTCCCACTTGTAACAAATATTTTTTGTTTTGACGATTTTTTGACGATTTTTGAAATAAAATGACGATTTTGACGATTTTTATTGGAAAATTTGACGATTTTATGCTCAACATACCTGGCAACACTGCTCGCATGAGCATTCAAACGAACAGGTTGATTGTACGCTTTTCGTTTTTTGGTTCGACGCTTTTTGTTTAATATGCACTGTGAGAATGAATGAACATTTTGAATGTGAATTCTTGTTTAGCGAAAAATTTTTGGTAATCCAGAATGTCTAGTATGTCGACTTACGTTGTCACGCTGCGCGACATATGACATGGCAAGACATTTTAAAACATGCCATTATATTATATTATTCATAATATTATATATTTGTATAATAAATTGAACTAATTTTTTTATTTTTTTCATTGATCGATTTATAATTTTTACCCACATACAACTTTTTTTAAATCTAAAACATCTATGAATCTGAACATTTTTTTTTTAATAATTTAAACAATTTTTTAATTCAATAAATTTTTTTGTAATTAAGTTGGTTGGTTCATTATTTTTGTATTGGAAAAAAACATTAAATTATGTGAAATACTTTCTTTAAGCTAAACTGCACTTTACAGGACGTTGCTCAAAAAAAAGTATGTGGTTGTCTACAGCATTAAAAAAAATGTTTTTCTATCTTTGGGGGCCGGAGCCCCCAGCCACCACTTTGTTCCCACAAAATACTCTAGAGGGCGTTACGGATGACGGATCATTAAAATAATATAACTTTTGAAATCCTGAGGAAACCTCCTTTCATTTGAGTACCCACACCTGTATGTTTCTACGCATACCAGTTTTAGGGCCCCGGCCAAAAAAACCGAAGATAGAAAAAAAATGTCGTTTTTAATTCCCGAGGTTGCAATATTTTTTTTGAGGAACGCGGTTTTCCTCTTTTTTCTTTTAACTATAAGTTTCTCTAAGTGCATTGAGTAATAGAGAGCTACAGCTCACTTACACAACGACAAAATCTCTCTGCCTATTGCTATAAACACATAGACGACTGCAGCTACACGACTACAGCCTGTCAAAAATAAAATACACACGTTTATATGAAAACGATTATTTTGGCACCAACACAACTACACGGCTACCCGACTACTTTTGCCGCTGTAGTCAACTTAGGTTAATTTATATTTTTGTTGGCTGCAAAACAAAAATAGTGTTGACAATAAAACAAAATATGTAACAAATTAGTGCTTAAAAATATTTTATTTTGTTAAACACAAAAAATTGCATTAATATTCAAGAGGGGTTATATAAATTTATTTTCACGTTATAATAATGTATTATAAATAAGTAATTGTATTTTTAAGTGAACTTTATATACGTGTCTACAACCAAGCATGTTGTTCTATTTTAATAAAGAAAAAAAAAGATGTAATTGGCACTACTGAAACAAAAATGCATTTGTATCAGGGATGTTAAATGGAGTTTTCAATTTTGTACCAACATCCAAAAAAAATTGTACTTTTTGGACGTTGACGGTACCATTTTTTTAAAATTTATTAAAACAACAAAAAAAAAATACATAAAAATTCTCTTGTACAGAAAAAAAAAACAAAACCTTCCAATAACATACATTATATGTATGAATAAAATAAGGCATAAAAAAGTCTTATGAATATATGAGACCAAATCATGGAATTATTTGTTTAGTTAATAAACTATTTGGAATTTCTACATCATAGCAGCATAAATTTGTCGCTCTTAACCAATCTTTAGTCTGTATGAGACTTGATAATGTTGGCTAATGTAGTCTGTTTCTTTCCTTAGTTTTTATTATATTTTGAAAAGAAAAAAACTCTTTCCACATTTGCAGACCAGTGTGGAATGGATAAAATTCCAGCAACGACTAGAAATGTCTGGAAACATATTGACATTCAGTTCATTTTGAAAATTAGCTACTACCGACCAAAAACTATAAACGTTTTAATTTTTTAACGACTTCAGTTAAAAAAAATTTAGTTTTTACTCTGGCTCAAGTAATATTTTTACTAAGAAGACAAGAATGGAGCAAAATTAATGATTAATCGGTTTTTTGTTAAAGTTCTGCCTATTATGGAGGCTATAACTTTTCTAAAACATTGGGTTCTGATGAGATCTTTAACCAGATCGAAATACTAGTATTAACCTAGCTAATATGTTTGATTTGCTTTATTTTTGTAAATATACGGAGGTTGAGAGCTCGTTCTAAATTAAACATATATAAGATTGTTTGGACTTTTCTTTCATTTCTTTAACAATAATTTAATTTTCGTTTGAGTTTGAATTTTAACGTCTTTTTCAGACAATTGCAGTTAATACTATAATTAATATGCAATTTTATTTAATTTAATTGTGAAAGGCGTGGTAGAGAAGAATGAGTGTATTTTCTAAAAATCATAACTACATTGCAAATATTCAATTTTTTCTGAATCAGACTGCGCAGTTTCTGGTATTGAACGTTCGTCAGTGACCCTGTTTTTTTTTTGAATTTTTGAATAATGTAATATTTGTTATGTTTTTATTTGTTCGATTGCGTCTATATGAAATTTTTCTGTGCAATCACTGACCGTGGTATAGATAAACTGATTTCTAATGCCACATGCACTCGCACTACACGTTAGACAGAGCGCTTTAGCCCTCTGAGCTATAGTTAGGTCGAGTTTGTTGTGATTAAAACTAGTTTTATTCAATACACGGTGTTTTTGTTCTTGCATACATAATCTCAGAAGTACAACTCCAACAACACAACAGTTCTATTTTTAGAAACTCACCTCACTCTAATGTCCACTGTTTTCCCATATGTTATAAGTGATGCCATATCTATATATCAATTTTCACTTCTTCAGAATTTTAATAAATTCAAAATAAAAGTGAAGTTGGCTGCAACAAGTGTCAATATATGTAAGAGCTGCCAGATAAATTTTGTAAAAAATCGTAAATTTTTAATCGATATTAAAAAAAAAAAAATTGCCAACTTTATTCTTCAAAATCCTTAAAATGATGATAAATCGTAAAATCTGGCGGATATAGTCGCATATATTTTAAGAGCTCATTACATAAAACGAATAAATGCAATGAAAAAGGACACAATAACAATTTGTTTGCTATACTAAAAATTCAAAAAGGGGAAAAATTAAAAATTTTTAAATTGTACCAAATGAGTCGCGGTAGTACCACGGTACTTTAGAAGGTCAAAATGTACCAAAAAAAGTACAATTGTACCAACTTTAACATCCCTGATTTGTATAAAAAACAGCTGTTGATATTTTTAAATTGAATCGTGATCAGCTGTTTACTATGCTGCTGTCGTTTCCAAAATAATAAGTAGCTGACCACACGGCGACGATTGCAGTCAACGGCATTTGCAGTCGTGTAGCTCTGCAGTCTGCTGTGGTCTATGTGTTTATAGCATATCTCTGTTCTAGATACTCTTTGCGCACACTTTCCAGAAAAGAGAAAATATATTCTCTTGCAACTCGAAAAGTATACAAGATATTAATATGAAATTTTTACACAATATAAACCATGATATAAAAAAAGAGAGATAGAGGCGAGATAAAATATAAGAAAAGGAGAAGGTGAGATCCCGAGTAAAAATATAAAATTATAAAATAAAAGGAGAAGACTAATGAGGATTTATTTTAGTGCATATTTCACGGGTTAGATTTTCATTTCCGTTTTCAGATGTATTGATGGCGAAGTGATTAGGGTATTTAATAATTTATTAAAGTTATAACTTATTTAATTTTTTTTTATCTATGGAATTAAGTACATGTTAGGTTAAGTTTAAACTTTTTGACAAATTTTACCTCCACAGAGCTCTATTGAGGAAAAAGTAAATTCTGCGATTCAGATCAAATCAGAGATATAATGGAATTCTGAATGAATAGATTTAGGTTGATCCTATTATAGTTTTTTTTTGTTCATTTGTTCTATCAACTTTTTTTTATTTATAAATTTCAAATATTTTTTGTTTATTGATTCAGTTTTTTTTTTTTTGATAATTTTTTGAAATTTTTTTTTTAAGCCAAATTTAAATTTTAGAATAGATTTTTTTTTTTTATTTATTAACCTTTTTTTCGGCATGTTAGTGTTTTAAGTTTTTTTTTTTTTTTAGATATATGTATGTATTTATGTTAGTTTAAATGTTTTTTTTATTATTCTTTAATTAAGGCAAAAAAAATCGCCAATGAATATTAACTAAACGGTCCTCGAAATTATGCACCCAATATTTTTAACATCTGCGTACATTCTAAAAAGAGAAACATTTGATTAAAAGAAATATAAATCGTAAATATTTTCGTAATTTTAAATTAAAATTTTTTTTGAGAGGACCGACGTTTAAGTTTAAAATTTTTTTTTTTGCCACCTTAGTTGTAACATAATTTGTCTAATAAATGCATTTTTTTATTTAGTTGAAAATTTGAATCAATATGTCTGGTTAATGTGTGTTTAAAGGAGGGAAAAGGAGAGACAGTGGGTCGTCATGGTGCCATGGTGAATTGTTAAAGGTAAGTTGGTGTCGTTTAAAAATGGGTCATTTTAAAACATAGTGTTAGAAGTGACCAGGTTGGGTGGGAAAAGAGTGGGAGTATGACAACCATAGCTTCCATATGTCTTCATATGCGTGTGAGTATTCTCAGGTGATTTTGAGTTCATTGTAAATGAAATAGTTTATTGTTGCACCCTGATTAGTGTTGCAAAAGGGTTAGGAACACACGCCCAGACATCCATAGCCGGGAGTTGGCAACGCGGGAAGGGGTTTCGCAACACATTTACGCGCTCTTTGACTTATGACAGTCTCGTAGTAAATGAGCGATATGTAATTCAAAAAGTGCAAATGTATCTTTTCAATTACATTTGGTATTTTTTGAATAGTTATTATTACTTTTAATAACATTTGGTATTTTTTGAATAACATTTGTAATTTTTTGAATTACATTTGGTATTTTTTAAATTACATTTGGTATTTTTTGAATTTCATTTGTGTTTTTCATTACAATTTTTTTTCGAATTCCAATTGGTATTTTTTGAATTTAAAATGGTAATTTTTGAATTATATTCGGAATTTTTTTGAATTACAAATGGTATTTTTTGAATTTCAAATAGGGTTTTTTGACTTGCATTTGCTATTTTTTAACAAACAAATGCGATTTTTGGAGAACAAATGTGATTTTTTAATGGTATTTTTGGAATTACAAATGAGGTTTTTGAATTTCAATTGCTATTTTTCGAATTTCAAATAGATTTGTTTGAATTTGATTTGAAATTACATTTGTGTTTTTTTTTTTAAATCCTATGCAATTTTTAAATTAGATTTATTATTTTTTAAATAACAAGTGGAAATTGTGCAGTAAAAATTATAAAATTGGTAAAAAAATATCATGTAAACACAGCAAGCATGGCAATACGAAGAAGACTTGTCGAACCAAAACACTATTGCCATCTTGGACTTCAGTCATCTCAGATCTTCATTATTTACGTTTTCTCCTCTCCGACGATTGAATCGTTTAGCTTGTTGCTACAAAGAAGAAATACAGATTTTTTATATATTATCTTTACTCAAAAATACCAAACAAAACTTACACTAAATACTGGTTTGTTGAAAAGATGTATGATGTACTGTAAGTAGCGCAAAAGTCAATTATCAATGTTTGCAAAAACAAATTTTATGACAAATAATTTTATTTTGGTTTATCTTCAAGAAGATAAAAAGATAAATATAAAAAAAAGATAAGAAGATACATTCGCAAAAAATAATTCCACAATGACCGTTTATTTTTCAATATCGCTAACATATCTCCTAGCTGATAAATATACGATATACTTAAAATGTAACTGATAATTTTTTCATAATGATAATATTTCCGCAATATCTTCTAGACGATATATCTTCCAAATGTTTGAAGGGAACAATCACACTCATTTTTTCAATATTTATTAATGTATTTCTAATTACTAAAACAAGTAATATATAACAATATAAGAGTGGCGTGACTGAGTGATTCAACATCGCCCAGCCAAGACCTCTGGACATAGGAACTTGAAATTTGGTACATATGTTCCTCCTGCGACTTAGACCTCCACTAAGAAGCGGTTTTTGGATAATCCAACGGAGAAGGCCAACAAGTAGAAAAACTCCTCCTTTTTCGGAAAACAATGTCCATTTTTCAAAAAAAAAGGGATTTTTTCAAAAAAAAGTATTGAAAAAGAATATTTTTCCTAAAAAAAGTACCAAAAAGCATTGGAAAACGTACCTTTTCCAAGCGAAAAAGTACCGAAAAAGTTTATTTAAAACAAAAAATAAAGTACCACCAAATGTACCTTTTTACCAAAAAAAGTACCAAAAACTATTGGCAAAAGTACCAAAAAAAAAAAATTAAGTTCCTAAACAAAGAACCAAAAAGTTTTTTTTTTTCTAAAAAGTACCAATTTCAAAATAGTACTTTTTCCCTAAAAAAGTACATTTTTCCAAAAAAATTGTCTTATTCCAAAAAATAGTAATGAAAAGGTTCGCTTTTCAAAAATAAAACTACCAAAAAATTTACCTTTTTACCAAAACAAAGTACCAAAACTATTGGCAAAAAGTGCCAAAAAAATTGTGTTTTTCTACAAAAGTACCAATTTCAAAAACAGTAGCTTTTCCAAAAAAAAATCGGAAAAAGTTTCTTTTCATTTTCAAAAAAGTACTTTTTCCAAAAAAATATATTTTCTAAAAAAAAATTACCTTTTCCAAAAAAAAGTATTTATTAAAAAAAACAAGTAGTATTTTCAAAAAAAGAAAAAAAAAACAAGAATAAATTCTCCTAAACAAGTACTAAAATCAAATATGTACTTTTTCCAAAAAAAATATCTTTTCCAAAAAAAAAATTTATTTATCCAAAAACAAAGTACCAAAAAAAATAAATTTTTCTAAAAAAGTAGCAATTTTAAAAATGTACTTTTTTCAAGAAAAGCACCGTAAAAAGTACCTTTCCCTTAAAAAAGTACCAACAAAATTTAATTTTTAAAAAAGTACCAATTTCAAAAAAGCACTTCTTCAAAAAAAAAACACGATTTCCAAAAAAGATACCAAAATAAATATATATAATATATACTAAAAATAAACCAATTTAAAAGCATTTTTTCAAAACAAAAAAATACCTTTACCAAAAGCAGTACTTTTTCAGAAAAAATACTTTTTCCTAAAAAAATTTCCATTTCAGAACAAAAGTATTTTCCACAAAACAAAATGGTACCAATTTAAAAAAGGTGCTTTTACTAAAAAAACCCTTATCAAAAGAAAGTACCTTTTCCCAAAAAATTTCCATTTTTCCAAAAAAAACAGTATTTTTTTAAAAAAAGGACTGAAAAAGTACCTTCTCCAAAAGAAGTACCACAAAAAATTTTTTTTCTAAAAAGTACCAATTTCAAAAAGTACTTTTTTCCAAAAAAGGAAAGACTCTTTTCTTAAAAAATATACGATTTCCATAAAAAAAAATTTTCTAATAAAGTATCAATATTAAAAATAGATTTTTTTTTTAAAGTACCTTTTCCAAAAAAAGATTTTCATTTACCAAAAAAAAAACGTACCGAAAATGAACATTTTCCAAAAAAAGTACAAAAAAATTAAATTTTTCTAAAATATACTAATTTCAAAACAGTACTTTTTCCGAATAAGGACTTTTTTTTAAAAAAAAATCCATTTTTCAAAAAAAAAAAAAATGTAATTTTTATTGGACAATACAATAAAGTATAACCCATTTTATTTTACAGATTTGCAGAAATGTTTTACTCAGCGAAGCCGTCTTCGGACATACCACAGTGTAAAAACCCCCTAGCCGCAGGCCGGCTACGCAGAAAAACTTTAATATTCACACAATGTTCTATATTCACACAAACGGTCTTAATACCCATGAACAATATGTCTATTTTTACTGGGGATTATTAGCATAATCATATTAGGCATAGTTCCCATTTTGGTTTGGGGGTTATGATAGAAACATTTTTATCCATAATCCCCAAATTAGGATAATGTCATGTCATTCCTGCCTAAAAATGTAGATCCCACCTTTACTACATTGTGTTTAATTTTCTATACAAGTTAATGAATGCCAAGGGCGCTTTTACCAAAGGAGAAGTCATCTTCGAAATCAAGCTGATACTAGTTGACCAGCTAGCCTTAGAGTTAATTTCGGTTCCAACCTAGAATAAACAAACTCTCATCTCCATTATACCAGATATCTCTTTTATAGCAGTAAATTCACACAGGGATCAGTATATTCCACTGTCTTCTGAAGATGTCACCAAACCTGACACTTACATATGCAAAAATAAGCAATCCAAGTTAGGAAGGAATTCAGACATTCATTTATGTGACATCAATGCAAGGTAGTCCGACTGCCTGGTACTTCTGCATGGACTCAATTAAACAACCAAAACAAATGGATGTTTTCTATGACTACAACCTCTGCAGTTTGCGTTACAGAAACCATACAAATCACATTATCGGCTTGCGGAATCTTGGAAATAAAAATAAATAACACGTTAGCAATACAGGGCCATTTTGGAGCATCAAACAAGTTACACACCTCATTTGAAAATTTTAAGCAAATCGTGTCAATTAGCACACCACATGAAATAAAATGAGTTTTTAATACACTGAATCAACTTAACAATTTGCAACAACAACTAAATGAATCAGCTTTTATTCATATCCCTAAAACTATCAACTCTTATAATCAACATCATCATGCAGTCAGCTATACTGCCGTCATCCTCTCAATCCTGTTCATATTTATTTTCATATGCATGAAAATACGACAAGCGTACCATCAGAAAGCTCCAAAAATATTAACCAAGCGCCGTTAAGGCCAATCCCACTCCCAAGACCAATAAAAATCGATATCATAAACGACCTAAATATTTTTGTTATACAAAAGTCAATTACATATGTATGTATATTAAGAGTTCAACAACTTTGACGAATTTGTTATGCATAGTCAGTAATTATGTTTAAATTACTTTCTCCAACATTTATTGTATTTTATCTTTATAACAATTCTGCATTTTAACTGTATATAAACAGCCCAATAAAGAATATTTTTTTTAGTCATTAACACAAAACAGAAGTGATTAATTCCAACCATTTCACAAGGTCTTCTTTCAGTGTAAGTGCTTTAAGAACAAATCAACAAATTTGTCTCATCTTAGTAAGCTATTCATGTTTATGTGCTTGGACAGCAACAAGCTAAAGAGGCATCCAAAAACGTTGATCACATTCATCTTAGTGGACAATTTTTCCAATATTTTCCTTTAATACTCCCGAAATTTTAATCATCATATTTTTTTCATAAGACAAAATAAATACTTTTTAAGACAGCATGGTCATTTACATAAACATATCATTGATTAGGTTCAACACTTAGTTTTATAAGAGAGAGATATAAGTTAATTACAAATCTAGTAAACAATATACTGAAATGTCTAAAAAATATTATGATGTGACCAAGATTATTCACTTTCAAGATCATTTGTTTTCTGTTAAACAAAAAACCGTGCAATGTTTATTTATGAATTAAAAAAGTTTTCTGTCCTATTTAAAGCAGATTTTATCTACTGACAGGTCCTTACATGTTTCATTTCGCGTCACCAAAAATCATCAGAGAACCAATGTAGAAGGGGTAGAATATTTTTACCCAAATTTTGAATGAAAAAGATCAACGCTTTACCCGTATTGTTTTATTTTAACGATGAGAATTAAAAAGCCAAATTGGAAGAATTGAACTAGTTCAAATCAAAAATAAAACAATTGGGCAATTATGTGCAACTACTTAATTTGCTTTTTAATATATATCGACCTTTTCAATTTTAAATTTTCTATTAGTTTTTATAGATTTCTCTAAATCAGGCTTTTAAGGTCAGGTACTTATGGAAATAAAAGATTATTTATTTAATTTTCTATCTCCGACGTTTCGTTGGGGTTTTTTCCAACATCTTCAGGGAGAATATTTTATTAGATCTGGCAACCACATAAAACATAAATAAGAAAAATATAATGTAAATAATAACAACATATAATTTTAGCATTTTTATCAAAAATTCACTTACAAATAATCCTCTTTGTCAATTTTACATTATTTTAAAAAATATATATCACAGATTTTTCATCAAACGACACAAAACACATGTATGTATAATTTTATAAAAATAATTGTAAAAATCAAATAAAAAATATCACAGTAAATATAACTTAATAATGCTAAAATCACAGTTGAATTAGAACTAAATTATTGCTACAGTGTAGTTAGCGTTGATGTTGTCTACATCTTCCCTCCTATTTATTGCACTCATGTTACGTTGTTGGATTCTAAGACTTTCTAATGTATAGCGTTTTTTCTCTCTTTTTTCTTTGTCTAAAATCTTAACATTTTCTAGATCAGCTGTGTGTCCCTCTTCAAAACAATGTTGCGCTAGTGCAGTACTATGTCTGCTTTTGCTTATGTCTGCCTTATGTTCATCTATTCGTGTGCCCAAACTTCGTTTTGTTGTACCCACATATACTTTACCACACGTTTCGTCTTCTTTGCCTATGCACTTGATCTCATAGACAACATTACTTTGCTCCCTCTTCTCAATTTTAGTTTTTGTTTTTGTAAATAGTGAACTAATTGTTTTGCCTGGTTTATGACCTAATATTACTTCGTTGTCTTTTATTATTTCCCTCAGTTGTTTATTTTCTGTAAGTTTAGGGATGTAAGGAAGGCTGTAGAATTTGGCGTTGCCAGATGTGTTGTCAGTAGCATTTCCCCGTGCATCTTTGTAGTTTGTTCCTTTGTCGATTAAATTATTTATTATATGTCGTGGATAGTTGTTTTTCGTTAAGATGTCTGTTATTTTATTAATATTTTTTGTCTTAAATTTGTTATCACTCAATTGCATAGCTTTTGTAATTAAGTTAATTGCCGTATTTATCTTTTGTCCCATAGGTTGTGTGGAATTGTAGTTTATAAGGCGTCCAGACGCAATTGATTTTGTATACCAATCTGTTGTAATTTTATTGTTTTCCCTATAAATTTTCATGTCTAAATACGGGATGGCATTATTTTCCTCTTTTTCCATTGTAAATTTTAATTTTGTGTGATAACTGTTCATTATTTTCAAAATTATTTCTTCGTCTTTTTGTTTGACTACAGCAAATAAATCGTCTACGTATTTTGAAATGAGTTTAATTTGCACATTGTTTTTCCGTAATTCTTCGGAGGTTTCCTCAAGTAGGGTATCCAGGACAATGTCCGCTATGGTCGGTGACAGCGGGTTCCCCATTGGCATTCCATAGATTAGATTAGATTAGATTATATGGCACTATGCACCGCGACCAACTTAGGTCTTTTGTGCTGCCTAAAGTTACCCTAAAGATTCAAGCTACCTATAAAGCCAATAATCCTATTAGGCAAAATCTTCATAATGTCCGAAGGGGAGACAAAGCGATTGCCAAGAAACTTGGCACGCCTTTCACATAGCCTCGGACATTCGCAAAGAACATGCTCTGATGTCTCAGCTACCAGTTCGCAAAACCTACACTCATCCGTGTCCGAAAGACCCCTTTTGAGCAGATGGTATCTGAGATTGCAGTGTCCAGTCAGGTAAGACACCAGGGTTCTCAAGTCACCCCTCCCGAGGGACAAGAGTCTCCTCGATCCTGCACTGGAAAAAGAAATCAATCTCTTAGCCTGTCGTTGGCCAAGAGAGTTTTCCCAATAGAGAGAGAATTCTGACTCCCTCCACGACCCGAGCTTCTCCCTAACATACCCCAAAGGTATACCACAGAATGGTTCAGGGCCAATAAAGGGCCTTCGGGCCCCGCAATTAGCAAGACAATCTGCTCTCTCGTTGCCCTCATGCCCCTCGTGACCAGGAACCCACCCTAAGGTAAGCGAGTTGCGCCTGCCAAGTCGGTTAAGAGCCAGAATGCATTCCATGACCAGACCAGATGACACCTCATAGGACATTAAAGCCCTTAATGCCGCCTGACTGTCGGAAAGAATGTAGATACGAGATCTAATAGTGCCCCTTCGTAGACACTCCTCCGCGCAGACACAGAAAGCAAAAATCTCTGCCTGAAAAATGGAGGGGTATCTACCCATGGGTAAGGCCCGTTGGAAACCTGGTCCATAGACACCCGCACCAGTGTCACCATTCGCATGCTTTGAGCCATCTGTGAACCATATCTGAGAACCCCGCTCTGGCTCCCAGGATCTGTTGGTCCACATGGCCCTGTCGAACAGCATCACTTTAAAGTTCCTATCAAAGATGTACTCCGGTGACCTCCTATCCGTAACCTTCGTAATCGGGTCATCAATTAGGATTCTAGCGATCCTCATGTGACCCCTTAGATCACCTCCCCTCATGTCACCGAATTCTCTAAGTCTGGAGGATCCTATGCAGGCAGCCTCCATTACAGAAATATGCAATGGTGGTATCCCCAGCATAACCCCCATGGCATCCGTCGGGCAGGTTCCGCCTGCCCCCGTTATGCCAATACACATAAGACGGTAGATCCTCTTGAGAGCATCCCTTGCCCCTACCTGTTCAACCTTTGGCCACCATGCCAGGGCAGCATAGGTGATCATAGGTTTAACAATGGTGTTAAACGACCAGTAGACCATCTGCGGCCTTAGACCCCATGTCTTACCAAAAAGCCTTTGGCAGGCATAATATGCCCTTGTGGACTTCTTGGAGACATATTCAAGATGTTCATTCCAGGTAAGGGATCTGTCAAGAGTCACGCCGAGGTACTTAACACTACTGGAAAAGCCCACCGTGGCCCCATCAAGGACAGGCATTGTCAGGTTAAGTTTCCTCCTATTCGCATTCCATATGTTTGGTTGTAAAGTTTTTTACCATACATAAAATAATTATTGTCGTTTAGACAAAATTTAAGTAGTTGTAGAAATTGTGTCCTAGGTATTTTGGTGTGATTGCGTAGGGTGTTCCACTGAGTCATTATATTGTTAATAGCTAAATGTATTGGTATGTTTGTAAACAACGATACCACGTCTAAAGATACTAATATATCATCTTCGTCCAAAGATATTTTCTCTAATTTTTCCTTTAGTTGTAAGGAATTCTTTATGTTGTATTTTTCCAATACTATGTTATTCAAAATATTTCCTATATATTTGGCTAGATTGTAGCAAGGAACTTCCACAGATGAAGATATCGGACGTAATGGCATATTCGGTTTGTGAATCTTCGGGAGTCCATATAGTCGGGGAGCTGTGGCCGCATTTGAAGTCAGCCTAATTTTCTCATAACGTGTGATGTATTCTTGTTTGTAAAAATCATTTATTAGTTTGTTGTTTTGTCGTTGTAATTTTTGTGTAGGATCTAAGCACATCGTCTTATATGTTGATTTATCCTCTAATAATTTCTCCATTCCTTTTTCATAATCTTTTCTATACATTATGACTGTTTTGATTCCCTTGTCTGATTTTGTTATTACAATTTTCTCTTTATATTTTCTCAAAAACTTCCTCGTATTCTCAAAAATATTTAATATGAACTTATCCTTTTGATTGTTCCGCAATGTTCTTTTGTGTGTTAAGATTCTATTAGCAATTTTTGTTCTTATAATATCTTTTTCTCTATCATCTGTGATTGTTTGAACCCATTGTTCTAGATCAGCTATTAAATTTATAGATGAAAAATTGCTCCTATTTATTGGGAGGGCAAATTTAGAACCAAGAGACAGTATCCACTTACTCTCCTCTGGGAATTGTATATCGGTTTTATTTACAAACCAATCTGGGTTAAATGTGAGGTGATATTCCTCCAACTTCTTCTGTTTAAGATTTACTATCTTGGACAAATGAGTCTGTTTACTTGTTGATATAATATTTTTATATCTAGAATTTTGTCTGTTTATGAAATTTTCAAATTCCTCGTCATTTAGGATTTCCTTAAGTATTTGTTTTTCATTACTAATTTCCCTGCGAATATCTTTCAAATTGAAATTTGTTTCCTGTATCTCCAAGTTTAAAATTTTACTGTGAAATTTCTGTTCTATTTTACTCAACTCTTGTGATATCTTAGATGACGTGAACAATTGTCTTGTATTTCTCGTTGCATTTGATAGATGTGTTGGTGTGAGTGCTTTTTTCCTACAAGATAATAAGTATTTAAGTTTCTCAGATTGCTTTGCTAACTTTTTCGTATCCCTGCAGAATTTCTTTAGTAATGTACAAGTATCGCTATCATATTTGTGTCTTATATGTGCAAAAAGTTCGTCATCTTGTTGCTTTTGATTCAAATATTCAATATGCGGCGGGCCTTCCGATTAATAATATTTAATTTGCTTTTTAATATATATCGACCTTTTCAATTTTAAATTTTCTATTAGTTTTTATAGATTTCTCTAAATCAGGCTTTTAAGGTCAGGTACTTATGGAAATAAAAGATTATTTATTTAATTTTCTATCTCCGACGTTTCGTCGGGGTTTTTTCCAACATCTTCAGGGAGAATATTTTATTAGATCTGGCAACCACATAAAACATAAATAAGAAAAATATAATGTAAATAATAACAACATATAATTTTAGCATTTTTATCAAAAATTCACTTACAAATAATCCTCTTTGTCAATTTTACATTATTTTAAAAAATATATATCACAGATTTTTCATCAAACGACACAAAACACATGTATGTATAATTTTATAAAAATAATTGTAAAAATCAAATAAAAAATATCACAGTAAATATAACTTAATAATGCTAAAATCACAGTTGAATTAGAACTAAATTATTGCTACAGTGTAGTTAGCGTTGATGTTGTCTACATCTTCCCTCCTATTTATTGCACTCATGTTACGTTGTTGGATTCTAAGACTTTCTAATGTATAGCGTTTTTTCTCTCTTTTTTCTTTGTCTAAAATCTTAACATTTTCTAGATCAGCTGTGTGTCCCTCTTCAAAACTACTTTTGCAAAACTTTTATTTTATTTTTTTTAACAAATTATTTTTTTGCTGCAAATCTTTTTTCTATTATATTTAGTACTTTTTTCAAGTTATATTAAGTGTGTCCGATAACACAAAAATTTTTAAAAATTTGTAAAAGTTTTTACTGGAAGGTGTTCGTTTAGACAAATACGCAGTAAAAACTGGTAAAAAGAGAGAGTAAAGTGACAGTTTGATGCCAAAGAACTTACAAGTATTTACTAGATACATTTTTGACAGTAAAAATTTGTAAAAAAAAACATATGATTGAAAAAATATGCTTGTATTTTTAGTAAACAAAAAAAAAATATTAAATTAAATTTTAATTATTTATTTATTTTTTTTTATTTTTATTTTTTTTTTTTTGTAAAAAACGATAAAATTTGATTACCGCAAAGTCTATAGATTTAAATTAAGAAAAACAAAATAATGTTTTATGTTAAGCCACCTTATTTGACTTTGCTAATTATTTATTCAATATTTCAATTTAAAAAATAATGAAAATTATTTCGGATGCATTTCGACTTTTGTCATCCTCAGCGAGTACATTTAAACTAAAAACTCATTATTTTTTAAATTGAAATATTGAATAAATAATTAGCAAAGTCAAATAAGGTGGCTTAACATAAAACATTATTTTGTTTTTCTTAATTTAAATCTATAGACTTTGCGGTAATCAAATTTTATCGTTTTTTACAAAAAAATAAATAAATATACAATGGACCTCCAACCAAATAAAAACGAAACAACACAACACGTACGTGATTACTCGAATCTCAAAACAAAGATGCGTTACTTAAAGATGGACATTTTCTTTTTAAAACAATGCAAAAATGAAAAAGTATTTCCAAATTTCATAAAAATAAAATGTTCAGTAAAAAATTCAAGAACAGACATTGTAGTAACATCAGCAATGAAACGATGGTTGAATTTAGAGTTAAAATTCTTGTACAGCAAACTCAGTCAAATTGAAGAGAAAGTGTACAGATTACATTTTCTTTAATTAAAATTTATGAAAGAAAAAGAATTTGATAATTTACTACGAGATATCTTGGACTCAAATGATAACATGTTTGTATTGAAGAAAGAAAAATTAAATAAAAAATTGATTAAACTGAAGAATGAAAAGTTCATCAGAGAGAAAAAAGAATTCCACAAAACAAAATCTGTCATTGAACCCGTAAATTTTGTTACAAATTTATCAAGTCAATCTTTCACTACTGAAGAAATGTCAATTTTACAAAAGGGTTTAAAGTTTTCACCGAAACCAAAATCTCCACCAATAATTGATTTAATAGCAGATATTGAAACTGGCATCAAATATTGCAAAGAAACAATTAAACAGGAAATTAGAGATGCAACAAAAGCAGTCATCAAAAAATCTTCATTTAAAATATATCAATCTCCGAAAAATATAAAATTTGAAAAAACTTTAAATATTTTGAAAGAAAAAGACTGTTTATATATGAAATCAGACAAAGGAAGAGACATCGTTATCATGGACAAAGCACAATATAAAGAGAAAGTAATTGAAACAATAAATACGTGCAATTATCAATTAATCAATAAAAACCCTTTACCTTCAATGATACGAGCTACAACCCTAGTCATGAAAGAGATAGAAACAGTTTATGACGCTAGAACAAAATGGAAATTATCAACTCCGAATCCATCTCTACCAAAATTATATTGTTTACCGAAAACTCATAAAGACATAACAAATTTAAAAATGCGACCAATCGTATCCAATTGCAATGCACCATCAGAAAACATCTCGAAATGGTTAGTCGATATTTTTAGTCGTTATCCAAAACCAGAAGGTTTATTTGTTGAAAACAGCTTCGAGTTTTGTGACAAAATGAAAAACGAAAAATTATCAGATGATGAAGTGTTTGTGTCCTTTGATGTAGTGAGTTTATTTCCAAACATACCGATTCCAGAGACATTATTAATCCTTGACAATTGGCTTAATAAACATGAACCATGTGAAAAGAAAAGAAATTTACTGTTAAAATTGACAAAACTATGCATGGATCAAAATATTTGTCAATTTGATGGTAAGTTTTACATAATAAAAAATGGAACATCAATGGGAAATGCTCTATCCCCTTTCTTAGCAAATTTGTTCATGTCACATTTTGAAATGAAATTAAAAGAAGAAAATTTTCTCCCAAGAATTTGGTTTAGATATGTGGATGATGTCGCTGCAGTGATAAAAAGAAATAGTGAACAATTAATTTTGAATCACATGAACACAAGATATGAAACAATCAAGTTCACTGTCGAGAAAGAAGAAAATTTTTCATTACCATTTTTAGATATACGAATACATCGAACATCAACTGGTAACATAGAATTTTCAATATACAGAAAACCTTCGAACAAACCTTGTTATATTTCTTCTGACTCACATTGTCCAATATCACACAAACGAGCAGCATTTTATAGTATGGTTCACCGTTTATGTAAAATACCATTGAACATAAAAAATTACATGGATGAACTAAAATACATCAAATATGCAGCTATAGTCAATGGTTATTCAGAACAAATGGTTGACAATTTAGTTAAATTACATTCAAAACAACTTTCAAAACAAAAAACAACATCGTTATCACCAAATAAAGAACCTTTACAAAGAATAACTATCCCTTACATTCCAGAGATGACAAACAAACTCAAAAAAGTGTTTAAAAAACACAAATTTGAAATTGTCCATAGTAGCAACAATAAAATCGAAAATTTTATTGTACGTTTAAAAGACAAAACCGATAATTTGAAAAAATCTGGAATTTATGAAATAACTTGTGTATGTGGAGAAAAATACATTGGCCAAACAAAAAGAAATGTCGAAATACGCTATAAGGAACATTTGACAAATATACAAAAACGACAAACAACAAAATCAGCGGTCGCTCTACACGCACTTGAGAATGACCACACACAATGGAATATCGATAACGTTAAACTGAAACAACAAGTAAATAAACCTAAAAAACTAGATGCCTACGAGAGCATTTACATATATTTGAATAGAAGCATTTCAATGAACACTATGGAAGCACCGATACGCTCACCTCTATTCAAAACAATCGAACTATTTCAAAATAAATCGTAAAAACTTTAATTTATATATTATTTTCATTTTTTGTCTTTTTGTTTGTCAAACTATTTTTAACAAATTTATACGAATATTGTTTTGAGTTTTTAGTTTAAATGTACTCGCTGAGGATGACAAAAGTCGAAATGCATCCGAAATAATTTTCATTATTTTTTAAATTGAAATATTGAATAAATAATTAGCAAAGTCAAATAAGGTGGCTTAACATAAAACATTATTTTGTTTTTCTTAATTTAAATTTTAATTGTCTATGGATTCAAAGTGAAAATATTAAAGAATTAACTATGGAAGAAATTAAAAAACATTCTAAATTATTTCTGGTCGACAATTTCAATTAACTTTTATCTTTTCCATAATGACCAGTTGATTTTTTTTTAATATTTGTTATTTAAAATCAGCTGTTTTATATATTTTACCAATTGTTACAAATTTTCCGTTCGTTTACTTTTTTGTAAATTTGTCTTACTCTCTGTAATTTTGTTACTGAGTAATTTTTACTGGACTTTACTGGGAAAGTAATCGAACACACTTATTCATAACTTTGAATCCCGTAAGAGCTCAACATATTAATTTGACAACGGCATAGTGAAACAAATTTTAATTAACATACATTTTAAAAATCAGTTTTTTGAAATACAGCGGTTTAAACCGCGGATTTTGAAAACAATCAATTTTGTCTTAAAAAAATTAGCTTCAACCGCTAAAAAGATATAGACGAATAAATTTTTTTTTTCGTATTTTAAAACGCGATATTTCCACAACCGTTAGAGCTATTTCCACAACCGTTAGAGCTAAGAAACAAAACTTGTACGATGACTTACTTATATGTCACTTACTTTCCATACAAAGTTTGGTTAAAATTGAAGGGGGTAGAGGTCGAAAATTGGATATTTTTTGATGGAATGAGTCTATATAGATTTTCGTTTTTACAATTCTTTAACACCTCATACTGTGTACTGATAAACTTCACTACAATTACATGAAATTTACAATACAATTAACAGTACAGAAAAAATATAAACTCTTAAGACTGAAATTGGGTTATTTGTTAAAATTTTTGACATGCGTACTATCATTTAAAAAATTTTAATAAATAACGAGTAATTTTTTTCAAAATTAGTTTTTTCAAAAACGGCTTGACAAGTTACGGGCTATAGTTTTTGCACACACTAATGTAATGTTAATATCCAAAATCATTAAAAAATAAATATGTGCTAAGACCTGTAGCATACAACGAATTGATTTTTACTAGTATCTGTTGGAAGATATAAATATGGAGGCATTGTCAAGCGGGTGCATGCTTTTGGTCCAACGTTTTGCTCGTCGGAGGGGGGGTTCGGTGCTCGATGCGTCCAACCAACTGTGCCACAATTAAATTTTAATTTATGCATGCTTACTGTAAGTTATATTAAGCCAAGAGTACAGATAAAGGCATAATAATTTAGAAAGGAAATAAGAACTAAGAAAGAATACGGAATAAATGAAAAGAAGAAAAGCCAATATTAAACAGTTTTCGGTCCAAAGAAAATGATTGTATCTCAGATGTTATTGAGTCAATCTATTGCCCACCCTACCATGACCACTATACCACAAAGGCACCAAAAAAAAAAAAAAAAAATATTAATAGTGATCCCATTATCGATCACAGCAAGTTTTCTACCAAAAGTTATAAATCAGACAGTTTAATTTTATATTCAGGCACAAATCATATTGATTTATTTAAAATAAAAAAAATCATTTAACAATGGATCTAAAGAAAATATGCAACATTGAACTTAGATCTAAATCCAATAACAATAATATTCTATTACAGTTCATTTAAACTTTGATAAAAAAAACTTAATTTACTTTCAACTTATATAAAAATTAACAACTTCATGAAACTATGGTACCGATTCAAATAAATAAAAAGCAAGAAAACAAAATAATTAATAAATTAAATAATAAGGTAATTAATAACCGTAAATTTATAATCCTAAAAAAACTGAATTCGATGAAAATTTTATTTTCCTCATTTAATAGCGGAGATGAAATATTTAATATTTTATTTAATTCATATAAGGAAACCCTGAGAAAGTTTTGTCTATCCGGCGCTTCATAGGTTAATTCCTTTATATACTAATCAATATAGGTCAATGACCTCAATAGAGAAACAGGAGAAACTAAAAGTAATGAAAACTCAGTGACCATAGTGAAATTTTGACCAGAAATTAATTTTAATTTACTTTAATTTGGAAAAAAGTTATAAATCATTGTGTTAATACCGAAATTATGATTAATTTAATTAAAAAAATTAGTTTTTAAAAATTAGTGTTTTGACTTCCAATATGGTCACCCTAATAATATTGAATTTGCAATTAAAAAAAAAATGTAAATAGATCCAACCAAAAAGAGATAAAAGAAATGAGAAGAACTTACATTTAGATCAGGGATTACCATTTCATTGCACAATTGTGCAAACGAAAATTTATCTACCTCACACACATTCTTGTGCTCTTTCATTTAGTCGTCGATGAGAATCCGACAAGTGTACATGTTCAGCGGATGCCTTAACATTTTTTTTCATGTTTACACTCAAAAAATATTGTATGATCAAATATGCTTTTGGTGACATACAATGCCTTTTATGTCATAAAACATTTAAGGAATCCACGGAATATGTTTTTAAAAGACATTGTGATTGTTTTGACACTAATATAAATAATTTAGTTAGTAGTTTAATAGTTAGTTATTTACTTATTCATTTATTTATTTTTTTATTTAGTTGGTTAGTTATTTATTAATTTACTTATTTATTTATATATTTATTTCTGTATTTTTTATTTATTTAAAAACAAGAACAATTTTTGGTAAATATTTTTTATGGACAAGTTGTTTGTGCCATCGAAATAAAGTGAAATATGAATAAATGAAAAAATTTTATGCATTTTTTAAGACATATTTCGAAAGTTTGTGCGAAGTTTTTTTGTTTGATAACTTTTTAATAATATGTTTGTGTCATTAGATATATCTAAAAAAAATTGTTTCCAAAGTTGTATGTTCTCTACAAAATATTTTAGTTTCATTAGGATCTGACGGTCCGCAGAAAGATACTGTCCTTGTAATTTGTATAATTTTATTTAAGTTGATGAAATTATATATAAAAACATACATACATATATTTGTGTGACCTTAACCGCACAAAATATCATATAATTATATAATATCATACACTGTTATATTTAAACCATTTTAATCAGGTGTATTTGATTATCTTATTTTGTATGAATGTCAGAATGGTGTCAGTTACTAACATTTTTCTATGACTGTAATTCTCTCAATTTTTTCCTCTCTCTTACTCACTAACACACTACAGAAAATTTTTTGGTAATGCCTGATTTAGATTATTGTTGCTCCCACGTCGAAAGATCTTTCGAAGAGTATGGCATACATTTGGTGGTGAATATTTCCAAGAATCGCTTTTTACTTACTCTCTTTTTAGTAAAGGGATTTTCAGGAGAGAGAGAGAAGCTAGGGTTAAGTTGGATTTAAGAGATTAGTATTAATAAGCAATGAAAACGCACTCTTTAATTTGAAAAAAATAGGATTGCAATTATTTCAATAAAAGTTATTGGGTTAAACTTGACAAAATAAATAAAACTTGCAAAATTATTCTAGTTTTTTTTTTTTACATTATTATCACTTTAACTGCATTTCGATTGCAAATAAAAAACCTTTGCACATTTGAGCAAAGTTAAAAAAAAAAAAGGAAATATTGCCATATGCAAAAATTCAATAATTTTTAACAAAAAGCTATTTTTTTCTCAAAGAATGTATGTACCATTGAACGTGTATATGGTTTTTATTTGTAATGCAAATATAATGAAATCGTATTGGAGAGACTTTAAGCAAACATTTAGCAAAAATATTTTTACACTACGCGACACTTTTAAAACTATTCTTTTTTTTAAGAAAACTGATTTAATTTTTAATTGAACATTAATAACGCATAATATCTACCAATTTTAAATTTCATCATTGGGTCGAATAACTTTGTAAACTTTGAGGTATACGAAAAATCATAATTTCACAAACAATTGCAATCATATAAATTTATAGGGTTTTTCTTTCTCCTGTTTTTAACACTTTTAAAACTTTTCACTTATCACATTTAATCTTAACTTAATTATGTTACGTTTTTTTTTCGCGTTCTAAATATAATTATGTATGTTGTCTTTAAATGATTTGAAATGTTTTTTTTTTTCTTTTGTAGTCTAGTGTACTTTTTGGTTTTTAATGGTAAGGCAAATTATTTAAACTTTTTGTTTTTCTTTATGCGTGGGGTGGTTTTTGTTAATTTTTTTTTTCCTTTTTAGCTCATTTGTTTCAACTTTTTTTCATTTATGATTTAAGATGCTAATTTAAGTTTTAAATAATTTTCAATATAAAAAAAAATCAAATTTTGATTTTTTCAATTATTTGTAAATTTTGACCAGACAATTTTTCCGTTTTTAATATTTTTTAACAAATTTTACAGTAAATCAAAAAAAAAACTTATATATATATTCAAGTTTTTAGCAAAAATTTATAGTGTTTCCTCAAGGACACTTTCAATTATTTTTACACACTTTTTCTTTTTCACTTTACACTTTACACCATTGTTGGTTTTATTCCAATATGAAAATTTCCGATGACTAGAATAATAAATTGGCACTCCGCACAGCTTAGCCGCCGTATTGAACTGAAGCCGCTGATCTCATTTAATTTGGCTAGAGGAATATAAAAGCTTTTGCCTAGAATAATAGCAATGACTGAGTACCTGTTTAAATCTTTGTTTGTGTAATGTACACTAGGTGCCAAATCTAAAAAAAAATTTTAGATTTATATGAGAAAATGATCAAATAAATGAGATTTGACAATAGCAACATTTACCATTAAAATATTGGCACCTTTATATAAATTTATATAAAAAAAATATAAGCCACAGTATCCAAACGAGAGAAAACAATATGGGTGATCTATGAATAAAAAAAAAATGTTTCTTTTTTTAGGAATTTTTACCAAAACCTTAATTTATGAAACAGACATTACCTTCAAATTTCAGATGTATTCAAAACTGATATTTAATAAAAAAAAAAATAACCAAATTCTGGCTTGGCAAAGGGGGCTCTCTCAATGAAATAGAAAAATTTTGCTGTGAGTAATTTTGATAAAGAAAAATAAAATTCATTAGAATAAAATCAATTTGATTCCGTAAATGAATTAAATTTGTAAAAAAAAATAATTTGAATGTACAAAAATACTCACAATTTGTTTTCAACAAATATTAATTTTCAATTCAACTGCGAATGATTTTTTTTCTAAAGTTTTAATAGAACTTTATATTTCAATTATTTCACAAAAAAAACTTTCACTTGAGGGGAAACTTTACTTGCCGACAAATTGAAGATAAAATGGCAGAAAATTAGCTCTTTAGCTAAAAGGAAAGCTCGGTTGTAGCTAATGAGTTAGCAAAATTGAAGATCTAACGTATTTTTTTTCTAAAGCTACATATATTAGGCGTATGCAAATATGCATGTAAACGTCAAAATCACGATGCAGTCATGTATGAAATTCGTAGTGTTGTCATTAGATGGCGTTGAAAGACAGTGTAAATAATGTAAAGTGTGTAACTAAAAGTGAAACTGAGCTGATAAATAGTTTTTATAATTTAAAGCAGAAATTAAGTTAAAATAAATTATTGCTGACGCAAGCGCCATTACAGTTCCCCCCGCCAAAATCAGACTTTGGGGTTTCAAGAATGAAAATCTCAAAGGCTGATCCCGATTGCGGAAGCTTAAAAAAAAATTAAAATTTGCACGCTATATGTTACTGCCGGATATCCTTGGCGTGATAATTTCCTAACAGATTACCCCTTAAATCTTCCAGCTCGTAATAGCTGTTCCCTAACTTTTTACGTACGCGGGCCTTAACAAATGTGGGAGCAAGCTTTGCGTTATAGCCTTGTTCAAAGCTACTCTGTTTGAAATTCCGACGGAAGACCTCCTGACCTACATCATAGGAAATATCTCTTGACCTTAGGTTGTATGACCTTTAATTGCGCTCGTACTGTTTCTGCATGCGTTCAGATGCTCTCTTCGCCATAATCTGCAATGAATCGTTACGATCAAAACGCACAGATCGGTCTTCAAGCATCTCCAGCTGGCGTAATAACGGATATGTGGCACCATTGGTCACCATATGTTGCCCAAAAGCCAAATAGTAAGGTGAGGTTCCTATTGCGGAATGGGTAGCCGATCGCAGAGCACAGCTTATGTTGCTGAGAAGGTCGTCCCAATTTTTCTGATCCTGTCGGACGTATGATTTGATTGCGGATAAAATTGAACGATTTACGCGTTCAGAAGCGTTGGCTTGTGGCGCATGAACAGCTGTGTACAGATGTTTTATACCGTATCTTTTAAGACACTAATTAAAGTGATTCGCCTTAAATTGAGAGCCATTGTCTGAGACAATAATTTCGGGGACACCAAAAGTGTGAAACAGTTCCTGCTCTAGATATTTTACTACAACTTCCGATGTTAATTTTTTTACGGCCTTTATAAAAGGAAATTTAGAATAATGGTCTAACACGACAAATATGCCTATATTGCCTGTACGAGATCTCGGGTAGGGTCCTAAAAAATCAACATAAAGTTTCTGAAAGAAACGTTGGGTTCCACCTGTTTTTCCCATCGGAGGCCGGAGAACCTGATTAGGATGTTTAGTGGATTTGCAAACCTCACAGTTGTTGATGTAGTTTTTGACATCCACAGCTAAATTTGGCCAAAAATAAAATCTCCTAATCTTTTCTAGGGTCTTGTTTATACCACCATGAGCAGATAGTGTACTATTATGGGCTTGAACAATATTTCAGGAACCATATCTCTCGGAATCCAAAATTTCCAACACAAATCATCATGTACCTTTTCCCCATTAGCATGTTCAGTCCGTCTGTATAAATATCCGTCTACAATTCTTAGGTCCGGCATTTTGTCAATATTCTGTCCAATTTTGTGCAGTAGCTCTTTGTATTCGTCCGATTGAAAGTGTGTAGAACTAAGGTCTACGAAAACCCCAGAGTCAATGTCCACATCTGTCACACTGTCAATCCCTAAAGCGGACAAGTCCTCAGTATTGGCCCTAGATAAAGTATCAGGAACTATATTCAAACTACCATGCCTGTGCTGAATGTTGAATTTGTACCCCTGCAGTTTTAAAGCCCATCGAGCTAACCGCGAACTGAGATCCGTCTGAGACATGAGCCACTTCAATGACGCGTGGTCAGTGATCACAGTGAACTCATGTCCTTCGACATAAGCTCTGAATTTGTTAATACTTAGCAAAGCTGCTAAGCATTCTTGTTCGGTTACCGAATAATTTCGTTGGGCTTGGTTGAGTTTCTTGGACATAAATGCCACAGGAACCTATTCGCCCTCCGCATTCTTCTGCACCAACACACTTCCTATACCGGTTTTACTAGCATCGCAGTGTATGAAAAACGGCTGCGAAAAATCGGGACTATGTAAAACGGGCGCGGTGCTTAAGTGGGTCTTTAAAACCTCAAAAGCTTTTTGGGCTTCTTCGGTTCATAAAAAATTTTTGTTTTCCTTTTAACAAATCAGTCAAAGGGGTGGTAATAGACGAGTAGTTCCTGATAAATTTCCGGCACCAACCTGTCATTCCCAGAAATCTACGAATTTGCTTTACGGATCGCGGAACTGGGAAGTCTGTAATAGCAGACACTTTTTCCGGATCCGTTTGAATAACTCCGTTACCCACCAAATGACCTAAATATTTTACCTCCGGGATGCAAAAATTACTTTTTCCGACGTTAATGGTCAATCCTGACTCCCGAATTTTTGATGCAATAACCCTTAGAACCTCAAGGTGTTTTTCAAAAGTATCCGAAATGATAAGAAGATCGTCGAGATCGTCCTGAGATCCGCTGGTATCACTTTATCCATCAGACGTGACATGGTTTGAGGGGCATTACAAAGCCCAAAGGGCATAACTTTGTAATGATAAAGCGGCCTCCCAGGAACGGTGAATGCTGTTTTCTCCCGAGATCCCAAATCTAACGGAATCTGCCAAAAAGCATCACCTATGGTTACTGAATTTAATTTGCGGCTATCTAAACAAAGCCTATTCTTTCCCGGCTTTCTATGGAGAACAACTGGTAAAGACCAAGCACTGTTTGATTCCTCAATGACGCCTAACGCTAACATTCTGTCTAACTCCTCATAAATTAATTTCTCTATGGCCGGGGAGACGGGGAAATGTCTCTGCTTTATAGGCTTGGCATTGCCGGCTCAAGACACTAGTTTTCCCAAGGCCCTGCTCAGCGAAAGAGGGCCTTGGGAAAACTTGTTGGAGTCGTTGTTGTTGAATCGATGAAAGAGGAATTTGACATTTAATTTCGCAAACAATCGATGAAGAACTCACTGGGTTATTAAGACGGTAATACCCTCAGGAAGCAACCCATACATGTCCCAAAAATCTATCCCTAAAAACAAATTCCTCTCAAGGCTCGGAATAAGAAAAATTTTTATCGGCTTCTCTACTCCCTTAAAAGTAACAAATGTTTCCACATATCCTATTACTCTTTGGTCTTTACCGTCTGCAGTTTTGACCGACGATTTAAGTTTACGATATTTGGCACCTGAAGACAAATAATCTTTAGCTGCTTCTGAGCCGATGCAGCTTATTGACGCTCCGGTATCAAGCAAACCCAAAATATTTTGGCCAAAGAGACTAACCTCAGCATACGGTCGTACATCACATGGTCTATCCAATACGGAGCAAATAAATAATTTTTTAAATTTTTTTGCTTTTTGCCAAAAGTCACGCATACGCAAAGAAGATCGGGAAGGTTTAGGGGTATCGTTAAAAATTTTATCTCGAATTTGATGATATTCTTTTAATCTTATGTGATAGAGTTTAAAAATCTGTGGTAAATTTGAAAAATCTGTGGTTTGGTCATATTTGTTTGCGGTTGAATTAATTGGTGCCGAAAAAGAGACACTTTCAGGTTTATTTTCGACACTTCCGGTTAAAGTTTTCTCATTAGAGGTAGCACGTTCGCGGTTCCTCGCCGAATTGTGTGCACTCTGTTGTGCACCCAATCGGAAGTTTTTTGATTGGCACGTTTTGTAGTTTGGCTTATAGGTATCCACTTTGCCACAGCCATAACAAAATACCGAACGAGCCGCCAGGCAGTCCTGATACCTATGACCCAGTTTCTGACAGTTCCAGCAGATTAAATTAATTTCGGAAATTTCATCGCCCTCAAGCGATAAATTATTTTCGACTACATCGCTAAGATCATGATTGATTTCCGACACACGCCTTTGAACTGGAGGAAAATTCGCGACGACGACAAATGTCCCGTAAATGTTGAACTGTATAAATCTGAGTATTCAATATTTCATGCTGTATTTCGGGTAACAAATTGCGCCGCAATATTTCGATTAAAGAATTATCGTCAAGAGGATCCCTAAGACGATCAACCAACTCAGTAACCGATTCATAAAAGGAATCAAAAGTCTCGTTAGGCTTTTGTCTCCTATCGCATATCAATTCAAGAAAATCTATGTCTGTTCGCGAATCCCTATATTGCTCTCTTAGGGCCTTACATAATTTTAGTTTAGTTTTAGTTTAGTTTAGTTTAGTTTTATTAGTAGTATTTAAAATACTTTAAATTGACATTTTATATTAATTTAACAAAATATTATATACTCTGATTAGAATTAACATTTTTTATAAAGTTTACAGTTTTTCTTCTAAAAAGATTTATATTTGTTTCAGTCTTGACGTCACTAGGCATCATATTATAAAGTTTCAATCCTTTGTAAAATAAAGATTTCTGCATTGCATTTGTATCTGCTCGCTGTGGTCTAAAATCTAAGCCATTCCGAAGGTTGTAAGGTTGTACCTCTCCAACATATCTTATTTGTTCAATCAAGTAATCGGGTGAACTTCTCATTTTCATTTTTTGGATAAAAAATATTGTATTTAGTTGCAGCCTTTGCTGAATGTTTAACCATTTCAGTGTGTCTAACATATATCTTTTTGAAGTAAACCGATTGCATTTTAAAATTGAGCGCATAGCCTTATTTTGTAGTTTTTGTAGCCTATTTATTTGTTGGTCTGAACAGCAGGTAAATAAAATGGTTGACCCATATTCAAAATGTGGTTTTATCATAGTGTTATAGATGTTTATTGCGGTTAGTATTGTCATTTTATTTCTTATACGTTTAAAAAACCCAATTTTCTTGCCAATTTTTCTACATATGTATTCGACATGATCTTTGAAGTTTAGATCTTTGTCTATTAAGAAACCCAAATATTTTATATTATTTACTTTTTCGATTATTACATTATTTATTTTGAAAGTTATGTTTGTGTTCATATTGATTTCCATTAATTTAGTTTTGTTTTCGTTTAGTTTTAATTTATTCATTTTTAGCCATTTATTAATATTATCTATATCATTTTTCAAATTTTCATGACATAATTCATCAGTTGTTGCTTCTGAGAAAATCAAGGTATCATCTGCATACTGAACAATTTCGCACTTCTCCAATATATTTTCCATATCATTTATATATATAACAAAAAGTAGAGCTCCTAAAATTGAGCCTTGTGGTACTCCATATTCATTTTCTATTACATTTGATATTTCACCATTAACATTTGTCAACTGTCTACGATTTGTTAAATATGACTGAAACCATTTTAGTTCTGTGTCTTGAATTCCGTATTTATCTAGTTTTTTCAATAGGATATCCCTATCTATCGTTTCAAATGCTCTTTTAAAATCAAGGAAAATCGCTAATATTTTATTTTTCTTCTTTTTACATTTCCGTCTGTTTATAACATAATTGGCTGCTGTTTCACATGAATATTTTCTTCTAAAGCCTGATTGGTATTTTGACAATAAATTGTATTGTTCCATGTATTCTTCCAGTTGATCTTTTACTACTGTTTCAATGACTTTTTCACATGTTTTTAAGGTGTTAATTGGTCGGTATTCTTCACAGTTTAATGTATTCTTTACTTTTTCGACAGGAAAAATCATTGATTCTTTCCAATTATTTGGAAATACACCAGTCTCCATCGATTTATTTATAATATTTAATATAATATTGCCTGCTCTGTCCCAGTTATCTAGGATTATATCACTTGATAGTTTATTATAATCAGGTTTTTTCTTAATACTTTTTAATATAACTTTCAGTTCATGTAAATTAATTGAACGGAATTTAAATTTAGAGTCTATCACATGTATTTGATTTTCATATTGCACATCTTCTATAGAGTATCTGATTTCTTTAATACTTGTTACGAAATAATTATTGAAATTGTTGGCTATTTGGAAATTGTCTTCATATTCTATTTGTTTATATATCACAGTTTTTATCACAGTTTTGGGTTTTTTTAGTACTAGTTCTTTAATTTTATTCCACATCTCCTTTTGGTTATTTGCACTATTTATTTTATTATTAATATATCTATTTTTTTCTTGTTCAATTTTTATTTTATAGATATTTCTTATTATTTTATAACTATTCCATGCATCAGTTGTATTTTGTGTAATTGCGTTTTGGTACTTAAAATTTTTCTCTCTTTTTAATGTTCTGAGCTCATTATTAAACCATTTATTATTACTTTTTTCGGTTATTTTTTTCTTAATAGTAAATTTTTTTATTGTGTTTTCGAAGCAGTTATCGAGATTGTGCACATACTCGTTTAAATCATTTATTTCATTATAATCTAATATAGCACTTATTTCATTTTTAAAACTGTTTTTATCGTATTTGAATATATTTATTTCTTTATTATCTTGCTTCTTACTTTCGCTCTCAATAAATATGTCTATGGATTCATGATCTGTTATTTTATTATTTATATTATTTTTTGCCGTAATTGTTTCATTATTTGTTATTATATAGTCAATTAATGTTTTTGAGTTTTTTGTTATTCTAGTATAATCTTTCATTACATGCTCTAGTCCGTTATCATTAAGTGTACTTTCCAATCTACTTGTATAAAAATCGTTTTTCCAGTCAATGTTAAAATCTCCGGCTATTAAAATATCACAGTTTGTTTCACATATTTCTTCTATAAACTCTTGGAATGTATCACAGAATTCTGATTTTGATCCACTTGGTGATCTATATATTATTACTATTATAATTAATGTTTTTTCATACTTCGCCGTATATGCACTAATCCAATGTTTTGTATCTTTAATATTGTCTTTGATTTTATTTATTTTCCAATGCTTTTTAAAATAAACTATTAATCCACCAGTTCTAGACGAATTTGACAATGTACTATAATGATCGTATTGTTCTATTTCAATTTCACTTTCATCTATTTCTATAGTGTGATGCGTTTCTGTTAGTATTATGAAATCAGGTTTATCTAATGCTGCTATTATTTCTAATTGACTGAAGTTATTAATCAGGCCTTGTATGTTTGTATATATTCCATGTATCTGCTTTGATTGTTAGATTGATAAACCCATCCTTCTCTTTTTAAGATTCAATTTATTTTGATACACCGGACACTCCCGGTTATTTGTGACATGATTCTCATCAAGTCCTAAATTTAGTCTTTTATTCTCTTTTATGCAGTTAACACATGTTACGATTATTTCCTTATTACAGTCTTTACCTCTGTGGTTTCCATGGCATTTGTAGCACACATTTTCATTCTTACATTCTGAAGCTTTATGGTTGTATCCCAGGCATTTGAAGCATTGCATAATACTTGTACCATCGTAAACCCTGCATCTGTCCCATCCTATATTAAGCTTTTGACCTGTTATTACTTTCGGATACGATTCATTATCTATTTTCAATTTTGCATTAAATATGGTTCTATTATATCTTTTTGTTTCGAATATTTTAATCACTTCTATCTCGCTGTTTTTTTAGTATTTCATTTTGTTTTTTTAATTTCTCAATTAATTCTTTATCAGACATTTTAAAATTTAAGTCAGTGACTACAATTTGCATATCAATATTTTTTGGTATTTTTACTTCATAATCTTCACTAATTTCACCTTGTATTGCCTCTTTAATTTTTTCCCTTTCTTCTACATTTTCACTCTGGATCACTACCGTACCATTTTTTCTGTTTTCAACATTTGTAATTTTAAAATTTATTGGATCTACTTTTTTATTTAATTCCGCTTTTGTTTTTTCTATACTTTGTTTCTCCTTTGGTTTAATAATTAAGGGGACATTTTTTGACAGATCTGGCATCACTACATTTGATTTTAAAGATTGAGCATATGACATTTTTGTTGTTTTTACGTTTGCGTCTTTTATGACCTTCTTTATTTCGTTGCACATCTTAACATTGTTTTTTTCGATGGTATCACAGAAGTCTTTGTTTTTATTTTCAGCTTCGTTTATGTTTCCATATAAGTTTTTCATTTCTTGCACATTTTTTTCACACAATTTTTGTATATTATCCATTTTTTTGAATCTCTCATCGTACCGACCTTCTATTGCTTCCAATAGCGATTTAATTTCACATTCATTTTGCCTTAGTGAACTTTCAAATTCATGTTTATATTCTAGCAATGCTTGTTTATTTTTATCAACACTAGTCTGTATTTCTCTTACAACAAGGTCTACATTTTGAATATACAGCATACAGTCGTTGCATATATATCGCACAAAATTGTCCTCATCAATAATGTTTGCCGAATATTGGTCTATACCGGCACATTTCTTTGTAAAGTGATACACTTTACCACACACTCCATTGCATCGTATGCCACTTTCACCTCTTATTGCTGACTTGCATTTACTGCATTCAGCCATATCTAAATGATATTATCAAATTTATTTAAAAAAATTCACTTTTTGTTAATATTTTATTTTCAACTTTATAAATATAAAATATTTATGTTTTTCAATAGTCACTATCTATTTTTTATAAATTAATTATTATTTTTTATTTATTCAATCAGAGCTTTGATATTTTTGCTTGTTATTAGTTTCAGTGTTGTCAACATATGGCCAAGTAATTCGGGCTTCTTTTTGGTGGTATCGCCAGAACCAATCATTGGCCTTTCCCTCAAACAAGGTACCAGCATTATTACACAATAATTCAAAATCCCCATGCAAAGTTTGAGCCGTTAAAGCTTCAACACGGTAAATAAAACTATCAACGGACAGACTGTTCATACCCCCCGAAAACTTAATTTTCCAATTGGAAATGATTTGCAACACCTTATCCGGACGGACATATAAATCAGACGAAGCTGTTGATCTGATTATTGAATTCATTGGCCTGGAAGCCGAAGCATCGTTTTCAAAATGTTGTTGAGTAGGAGAACCAGAAGAATAAGCTGCAGGCCTAATGCCTAAAAGCTCTCTAAAAGCCTGTTGTTCTACCGCTGGCAGAGTTTGCATACGAGGTGAAGTATGACTGTTTGAAGAAGGCAAGTGTGGAATATTTTGAGGGGGATTTGCAACACCACCTAAACTTCGTCTAGATATACTTGCATTCAAATCCACAATTTGAGCGTTAAGAGATTGTTGAGACGCGATCATAGAAGCTAAAAATTCTTTTAAAAATGCATCCTAAATGTAATTAACTGACAAACCTTGAGAAGGAACACTCCCAACTGGTGCGTTTACAGGAGGATTAACAAAAGACGAGTTCAAATTATTTGCACCATTTGCACCAGCAACGTCCTGGGTTTGCGCCGCAGGATTAGCTCTCAACGGCGGACCAGGCGTTTTAGTTTGTTGCACCGTAATCCTGTCATCAGGTTTCGAACGAGTTAAAAACCGTAGGAGTACCAGCTGCCGGGGTTTCATTTACAATCCGGGCATTGCAAATAGGGCAATATGGCCTAGTTTTAATGCATTTACTCAAACACGACTTATGAAAAATATGACCACAAAACGTTTGAACTAGCAGGGTTTTAGAGGTTATAGACGTGAGACATGCGTCACAAATTGGGTGTTTATCAGTTTGATTATCACCAACCATTTTGAATAATCAAGAAAAAATAATAAAAACTAATGACAATAATTATCAAAAATATTCAGAAAATAATTTAATTTCAATTCAAATTTTCCTAAACAACCAATGGATTTTAAATAATTTTCAATAAGATAAAATTCTTAACAAACAGAAAAGAATAAATTTTAAAATAAATGAATTACTAGAAAATAATATATATATATATATATATATATATATATATATATATATATATATATATATATATATATATATTTGTCCTGTGGTTCCTATTGGGAACAAAGGGCCAATAATAGCATTCGCTATCGGAGAAGAAAAATTAACCAAAAACTAAGTTAATTTTATCTGGGCAAAAATTAATTGATTAAAATGAACCAAAAAAAAAACTTGCAACAAAACTTAGTGTATAAAAACATGTATCAAAAATCTCACAGTGTATAATCACGATACAATTTTTGCCTGCAATGAAATATAAGCAGACTTATATTCACTATTAGTAAACCAATATTATTAAAAATAAAATTTTCAATTTGGGTGATGCCACAAAAAACCCTCTTAAAACAACCAACAATAAAAATATTTTTATTCACCAAATGTGTTTGTTGTATTTTCTTTTGTTTTAAAGAAAACAACCGGTACGTATGATTGATATATTTAGACAGTAGATTAAAACACAAAGGTTTAGTCTGCTTTCGTATGGACACACTAAAAAATATGCAAACTATGTGTATGATGAATTTTATTTCAGGGTTTTTTTTCCCTTTCAAAAAAGAGTATACTAAAGAGTAGAAAAATTTTAATATGTTTTCCTCTATTAGCAAATAATCTGCTAGAGAAATTAGGTTCAAAGCGATGATTTGCTAAATGAACTTGAATAAAAAAAATAAAATCTGTGAGATCGCAGACTCAAGGGCAAATCAGATGTTTAAAAGAAAATTATCTGTGAGATATTTTGACAAACTTTTCGGATTATGGTTAGAGGTGGTCTCAAAAAAAAAAGTTCAAAATTAATGAAATATTTTGAGTTTTAACAAGAAAAAGCTGTTAAATATATCAAAAACAGATATATAAACGTCGTTGTATACGGTAAAATTTGAATTATTCTAAAGTGAGGATAAATCTAGCTGGTAACTAATTAGAAAATTTTTGTATTACAAAGTCAAAACTAAATCGGGATTAAGTTATAAAAGCTTAATTGAAACTCAAATTAATTAAATTTCAAAACTGTGATATTGAAGCAAATATTTAATTACACAATATTGTAGCACTAGAAATGCAGTATTTGAGTAACGATATTGTTTATTAACTGGTGCTCCAAAACAAGTATTTTGTTTTGGAAAATATAAAACTAAAATTATAAAGTAAAAAAAATTAATAAAACCGATTACGAAAAGAAAATTCCAAAAAGAAATTGAGCAAAATCTCAGATCGACCTAAATGAATTACAGTTTGTTTAAAAAAAATTATAATTACAAAACGAAAATCTGAAATAAAATTAGTTGTATAAATTTAAATAAAATTATTAAAATGCTAATTAAATCCTTCGCAACATTTCAAAATCCACTCTAGAAAATAGTTTATTGAATTGATTTTAAAATTTTAAATCAAACCAAAGTATGATTTAAACTGTTAAAAAAAAAATCAAAGAAAACAATTTAAACTTAAAAAAAAAACCAAAAGAACAAAAAAAAATATTATTCTTGACCAATAATGATAAGAATTGCTGTAAAAAAATATATGTATATATATGAAAAAAAAAATCATGCAAAAACAAGAACTAAAAAATATAATTAGTGCGATAAAAAATGAGTTTAAATTAATTTCAAAATATTCGGAAACAAAATAATCATTAAGGTTCTGTCTGATGTTTTTACTAATGGCTTAAACTTGCTGTAAGAAAAACTTCGAAACAGAAAAATAGAAAATATTAGGCGAAATACAAGGTTTAGAAAGACAAAGAAAAGGTTTTACTATCAGGGATAGAACCATATGAACCATAGGTCTATTTCCACGAAAAGTATTGAAGGGTAAATTTATTAGCCAAACTATAACAGCGGTTAGCCCTAGCCCAAATATCCATGGTCTATATTCCAGCGAGTGACAATTGGGTTTCATAAAAATACGAGAGTTGTTAGAGAAGTTTGAGTAGATTAAGTAGATTAAAATAAAAGGTAATTAACTACAGCTCAAAAGGCTTTTTCCGAGAAAAACATCCATTGATTTTAAAATACTTGGAGAGAAAAAATAAAAAAAGAAGATATATAAAAAAAGTCAAAGGAAAGCATAGAAATAGTTTTTGAAGAGTGATGTTGAAAATCGGAACTGAACAAATCTATTGATCTACTGAAGGTAAATTCAAAAGATGGAGCTAAAAATTCACGATTACTGCTCAGCCCAACGTTGGGCGCCAAAAATTTATATTGTAGCACAGTTGGTTGGACGCATCGAGCACCGAACCCTCCCTCCGACGAGCAAAACGCTGGACCAAATGCATGCACCCGCTTGACAATGCCTCCATATTTATATCTTCCAACAGATACTAGTAAAAATCAATTCGTTGTATGCTACAATATAAATTTTTGGCGCCCAACGTGGGGCTGAGCAGTAATCGTGAATTTTTAGCTCCATCTTTTGAATTTACCTTCAGTAGATCAATAGTTTTGTTCAGTTCCGATTTTCAACATCACTCTTCAAAAACTATTTCTATGCTTTCCTTTGACTTTTTTTATATATCTTCTTTTTTTATTTTTTCTCTCCAAGTATTTTAAAATCAATGGATGTTTTTCTCGGAAAAGCCTTTTGAGCTGTCGTTCATTACCTTTTATTTTAATCTACTTAATCTACTCAAACTTCTCTAACAACTCTCGTATTTTTATGAAACCCAATTGTCACTCGCTGGAATATAGACCTTGGATATTTGGGCTAGGGCTAACCGCTGTTATAGTTTGGCTAATAAATTTACCCTTCAATACTTTTCGTGGAAATAGACCTATGGTTCATATGGTTCTATCCCTGATAGTAAAACCTTTTCACTAATAATATTTATTTTTTTTGGTGCCTTTGTGGTATAGTGGTCATGGTAGGGTGGGCAATAGATTGACTCAATAACATCTGAGATACAATCATTTTCTTTGGACCGAAAACTGTTTAATATTGGCTTTTCTTCTTTTCATTTATTCCGTATTCTTTCTTAGTTCTTATTTCCTTTCTAAATTATTATGCCTTTATCTGTACTCTTGGCTTAATATAACTTACAGTAAGCATGATAAATTAAAATTTATGTTAGGTCCATTCGTTTACACCAAAATTTGCACAAATTTGTACAATTTTGTACTGGATTTTACTGAAATGCGTTCGCGTACACATAAATTTGCAAAAGAGAGCATCTACTAAGAGAGTAAAGTGACAGTTGTCAGCAAAAAACCTGCAAATTTTTACTGGACAAATTTTTGCCAGTAAAATCCCGTAAACTCCAGTAGAAAACAAAAACATGTGATTAAATTAAGTAAACAAACAAAAATAAGCATACATTTAGTAATAAAAACATTTAAAAGAACAAAAGCTGAATTAAAAGTGCGGCAAAAACTAAAAATAATTATTTTTAACCTGAAACAAATTAAAGTAGTCAGTTACAATTATTACAGTAACAATTTATCAGTTTTCTAATATCTGTGTTCATTGTTTTTATATACATTAATATATTAGAGATGTAAAGCTAACGAATATATGAATACTTCTTACTGCATATTATTCAGGGTACCGAATATCAAAAATCAAGTATTCATGTATTTTCGTATGTTATTTAACTAGAAACAAAATTAAAAGTCATGTACAAACTAAACAAGTCTAAAAGCTTAAACAAAAGTTTATTTAATAAATACAATTGCTACGAATTTATAATTATTAAAATGGCAATGCATCAAGTACCAAAAACAATATATACTGGGTAGTCTAAATAACACATATTTTACAACACTAAGCTTTTTAGCGCTCATATGTTTGAATTAACCTGCAAGTTTTTGCAATTTTTCCGTTCGTTTACTTTTTTGTGCAAGAGCCAGTTTTGAGAGTAAAATTTTCATTTTGCCCAAAATTTACTCATCTACTGGATTTTACTGGAAAAGTAAACGAATGGACCTATTGTAGCATACAACGAATTGATTTTTACTAGTATCTGTTGGAAGATATAAATATGGAGGCATTGTCAAGCGGGTGCATGCATTTGGTCCAGCGTTTTGCTCGTCGGAGGGGGGGTTCGGTGCTCGATGCGTCCAACCAACTGTGCCACAATTAAATTTTAATTTATGCATGCTTACTGTAAGTTAATATTAAGCCAAGAGTACAGATAAAGGCATAATAATTTAGAAAGGAAATAAGAACTAAGAAAGAATACGGAATAAATGAAAAGAAGAAAAGCCAATATTAAACAGTTTTCGGTCCAAAGAAAATGATTGTATCTCAGATGTTATTGAGTCAATCTATTGCCCACCCTACCATGACCACTATACCACAAAAACACAAAAAAAAAATAAATATTATTAGTGATCCCATTATCGATCACAGCAAGTTTTCTACCAAAAGTTATAAATCAGACAGTTTAATTTTATATTCAGGCACGAATCATATTGATTTATTTAAAATAAAAAATTTCATTTAACAATGGATCTAAAGAAAATATGCAACATTGAACTTAGATCTAAATCCAATAACAATAATATTCTATTACAGTTCATTTAAACTTTGATAAAAAAAACTTAATTTACTTTCAACTTATATAAAAATTAACAACTTCATGAAACTATGGTACCGATTCAAATAAATAAAAAGCAAGAAAACAAAATAATTAATAAATTAAATAATAAGGTAATTAATAACCGTAAATTTATAATCCTAAAAAAACTGAATTCGATGAAAATTTTATTTTCCTCATTTAATAGCGGAGATGAAAATATTTAATATTTTATTTAATTCATATAAGGAAACCCTGAGAAAGTTTTGTCTATCCGGCGCTTCATAGGTTAATTCCTTTATATACTAATCAATATAGGTCAATGACCTCAATAGAGAAACAGGAGAAACTAAAAGTAATGAAAACTCAGTGACCATAGTGAAATTTTGACCAGAAATTAATTTTAATTTACTTTAATTTGGAAAAAAGTTATAAATCATTGTGTTAATACCGAAATTATGATTAATTTAATTAAAAAAATTAGTTTTTAAAAATTAGTGTTTTGACTTCCAATATGGTCACCCTAATAATATTGAATTTGCAATTAAAAAAAAAAATGTAAATAGATCCAACCAAAAAGAGATAAAAGAAATGAGAAGAACTTACATTTAGATCAGGGATTACCATTTCATTGCACAATTGTGCAAACGAAAATTTATCTACCTCACACACATTCTTGTGCTCTTTCATTTAGTCGTCGATGAGAATCCGACAAGTGTACATGTTCATCGGATGCCTTAACATTTTTTTTCATGTTTACACTCAAAAATATTGTATGATCAAATATGCTTTTGGTGACATACAATGCCTTTTATGTCATAAAACATTTAAGGAATCCACGGAATATGTTTTTAAAAGACATTGTGATTGTTTTGACACTAATATAAATAATTTAGTTAGTAGTTTAATAGTTAGTTATTTACTTATTCATTTATTTATTTTTTTATTTAGTTGGTTAGTTATTTATTAATTTACTTATTTATTTATATATTTATTTCTGTATTTTTTATTTATTTAAAAACAAGAACAATTTTTGGTAAATATTTTTTATGGACAAGTTGTTTGTGCCATCGAAATAAAGTGAAATATGAATAAATGAAAAAATTTTATGCATTTTTTAAGACATATTTCGAAAGTTTGTGCGAAGTTTTTTGTTTGATAACTTTTTAATAATATGTTTGTGTCATTAGATATATCTAAAAAAAATTGTTTCCAAAGTTGTATGTTCTCTACAAAATATTTTAGTTTCATTAGGATCTGACGGTCCGCAGAAAGATACTTTCCTTGTAATTTGTATAATTTTATTTAAGTTGATGAAATTATATATAAAAACATACATACATATATTTGTGTGACCTTAACCGCACAAAATATCATATAATTATATAATATCATACACTGTTATATTTAAACCATTTTTAATCAGGTGTATTTGATTATCTTATTTTGTATGAATGTCAGAATGGTGTCAGTTACTAACATTTTTCTATGACTGTAATTCTCTCAATTTTTTCCTCTCTCTTACTCACTAACACACTACAGAAAATTTTTTGGTAATGCCTGATTTAGATCAGGGATTACCATTTCATTGCACAATTGTGCAAACGAAAATTTATCTACCTCACACACATTCTTGTGCTCTTTCATTTAGTCGTCGATGAGAATCCGACAAGTGTACATGTTCAGCGGATGCCTTAACATTTTTTTTCATGTTTACACTCAAAAAATATTGTATGATCAAATATGCTTTTGGTGACATACAATGCCTTTTATGTCATAAAACATTTAAGGAATCCACGGAATATGTTTTTAAAAGACATTGTGATTGTTTTGACACTAATATAAATAATTTAGTTAGTAGTTTAATAGTTAGTTATTTACTTATTCATTTATTTATTTTTTTATTTAGTTGGTTAGTTATTTATTAATTTACTTATTTATTTATATATTTATTTCTGTATTTTTTATTTATTTAAAAACAAGAACAATTTTTGGTAAATATTTTTTATGGACAAGTTGTTTGTGCCATCGAAATAAAGTGAAATATGAATAAATGAAAAAATTTTATGCATTTTTTAAGACATATTTCGAAAGTTTGTGCGAAGTTTTTTTGTTTGATAACTTTTTAATAATATGTTTGTGTCATTAGATATATCTAAAAAAAATTGTTTCCAAAGTTGTATGTTCTCTACAAAATATTTTAGTTTCATTAGGATCTGACGGTCCGCAGAAAGATACTTTCCTTGTAATTTGTATAATTTTATTTAAGTTGATGAAATTATATATAAAAACATACATACATATATTTGTGTGACCTTAACCGCACAAAATATCATATAATTATATAATATCATACACTGTTATATTTAAACCATTTTTAATCAGGTGTATTTGATTATCTTATTTTGTATGAATGTCAGAATGGTGTCAGTTACTAACATTTTTCTATGACTGTAATTCTCTCAATTTTTTCCTCTCTCTTACTCACTAACACACTACAGAAAATTTTTTGGTAATGCCTGATTTAGATTATTGTTGCTCCCACGTCGAAAGATCTTTCGAAGAGTATGGCATACATTTGGTGGTGAATATTTCCAAGAATCGCTTTTTACTTACTCTCTTTTTAGTAAAGGGATTTTCAGGAGAGAGAGAGAAGCTAGGGTTAAGTTTGATTTAAGAGATTAGTATTAATAAGCAATGAAAACGCACTCTTTAATTTGAAAAAAATAGGATTGCAATTATTTCAATAAAAGTTATTTTGTTAAACTTGACAAAATAAATAAAACTTGCAAAATTATTCTAGTTTTTTTTTTTTTACATTATTATCACTTTAACTGCATTTCGATTGCAAATAAAAAACCTTTGCACATTTGAGCAAAGTTAAAAAAAAAAAAAGGAAATATTGCCATATGCAAAAATTCAATAATTTTTAACAAAAAGCTATTTTTTCTCAAAGAATGTATGTACCATTGAACTTTTATTTTTTATTCTTTGTTTTAAGAAAACTGATTTAATTTTTAATTGAACATTAATAACGCATAATATCTACCAATTTTAAATTTCATCATTGGGTCGAATAACTTTGCAAACTTTGAGGTATACGAAAAATCATAATTTCACAAACAATTGCAATCATATAAATTTATAGGGTTTTTCTTTCTCCTGTTTTTAACACTTTTAAAACTTTTCACTTATCACATTTAATCTTAACTTAATTATGTTACGTTTTTTTCCGCGTTCTAAATATAATTATGTATGTTGTCTTTACATGATTTGAAATGATTTTTTTTTTTCTTTTGTAGTCTAGTGTACTTATTGGTTTTTAATGGTAAGGCAAATTATTTAAACTTTTTGTTTTTCTTTATGCGTGGGGTGGTTTTTGTTAATTTTTTTTTTTCCTTTTTAGCTCATTTGTTTCAACTTTTTTTCATTTATGATTTAAGATGCTAATTTAAGTTTTAAATAATTTTCAATATAAAAAAAAATCAAATTTTGACTTTAACAGAAACACTGTAGGTTTTGTTTTTTTGCAATTATTTGTAAATTTTGACCAGACAATTTTTCCTTTTTTAATATTTTTTAACAAATTTTACAGTAAATCAAAAAAAAACTTATATTCAGAGTTTCAAGTTTTTAGCAAAAATTTATAGTGTTTCCTCAAGGACACTTTCAATTATTTTTACACACTTTTTCTTTTTCACTTTACACTTTACACCATTGTTGGTTTTATTCCAATATGAAAATTTCCGATGACTAGAATAATAAATTGGCACTCCGCACAGCTTAGCCGCCGTATTGAACTGAAGCCGCTGATCTCATTTAATTTGGCTAGAGTAATATAAAAGCTTTTGCCTAGAATAATAGCAATGACTGAGTACCTGTTTAAATCTTTGTTTGTGTAATGTACACTAGGTGCCAAATCTAAAAAAAATTTTAGATTTATATGAGAAAATGATCAAATAAATGAGATTTGACAATAGCAACATTTACCATTAAAATATTGGCACCTTTATATAAATTTATATAAAAAAAATATAAGCCACAGTATCCAAACGAGAGAAAACAATATGGGTGATCTATGAATAAAAAAAAAAATGTTTCTTTTTTTAGGAATTTTTACCAAAACCTTAATTTATGAAACAGACATTACCTTCAAATTTCAGATGTATTCAAAACTGATATTTAATAAAAAAAAAACCCAAATTCTGGCTTGGCAAAGAGGGCTCTCTCAATGTAATTTTGATAAAGAAAATTAAAATTCATTAGAATAAAATCAATTTGATTCCGTAAATGAATTAAATTTTTAAAAAAAAATAATTTGAATGTACAAAAATACTCACAATTTGTTTTCAACAAATATTAATTCAATTCAACTGCGAATGATTTTTTTTCTAAAGTTTTAATAAGAACTTTATATTTCAATTATTTCACAAAAAAAACTTTCACTTGAGGGGAAACTTTACTTGCCGACAAATTGAAGATAAAATGGCAGAAAATTAGCTCTTTAGCTAAAAGGAAAGCTCGGTTGTAGCTAATGAGTTAGCAAAATTGAAGATCTAACGTATTTTTTTTTTTCTAAAGCTACATATATTAGGCGTATGCAAATATGCATGTAAACGTCAAAATCACGATAGCAGTCATGTATGAAATTCGTAGTGTTGTCATTAGATGGCGTTGAAAGACAGTGTAAATAATGTAAAGTGTGTAACTAAAAGTGAAACTGAGCTGATAAATAGTTTTTATAATTTAAAGCAGAAATTAAGTTAAAATAAATTATTGCTGACGCAAGCGCCATTACAGACCATTCATTGAAAGTTGGTTCAAGGCCACCGTATTCTTTTTTAAACAATAATTATACCAAATCAACTAAATCCCATGTTAAATTGATAAATGGGTGATCACTATACAACAAACAAAACTTGTCCGTAAATTTAACACATTGTTTAGTAAATGTATATTTTGACGTTTAGCTATTTATTAATTGTTATTTTGAAAATATATCATCAAATATATTATTAAAAATTAGTTATGTTAACTAATTTACTTTGTCAAATTGAATAACTATAACAATGCGCTTTATTAAATTTACCGATACATTTTTTTTAAAGTATTATACATTGTATCATCAACATACATAAGTATACAGCTGTATGAAATATTAGCAACAAAAAATAACTTTAATTTTTGTAATAAAGGGTTTTCCAATAGGCACTTAACAACTTTGAATTTAATTTGTGAACGCACTATTTCACTGCTCATCTAACTGTTACTTTCCTTTTTTTAGTAAACTCAACATTTTCATCATGGTAAAGTACACGAACGAACAACGTATGCAAATTATAAAAATGTACTACCGAAATTCGGAGTCGGTGACCGCAACTTTAAGAGCGTTAACTACAATTTTCGGTTGTTATTCTCGCCCTAGTAGACAAGCAATAACAAGTTTAGTCTACATATTCATTGTATGATGCTACAGTGCCAGTGAGACAACGGGCTGGTCGAAGTGCCGAAAATATCGCTGCAGTTCAGGCGTCCGTAGCAAACGATCCAAATCAGTCGATTCCGCTGCGTTCTTAAGAACTGGGCATCGCCAAGACCACTTTATGGCGAATTTTGCGTAAGGATCTTGGTTTACACCCATACAAGATCAAGCTGACTCAAGAATCGAAGCCGATGTACCATTTTACACAACGTACGTTCTCCGATTGGGCTCTGGAAAAGATGCGCCAAGATGATAAATTTCATCGCAAAATCATCTTCAGTGACGAAGCTCATTTTTGGCTCAATGGGTTTGTCAATAAGCAAAATATGCGTTATTGGTTTGGTGAATATCTACATGTGCTCCATGAATCACTACTTCATCCACAAAAAATAACTGTTTGGTGCGGTTTGTATGCCGGCGGCGTCGTTGGGCCAAACTTTTTCGTCGACAATAACGATCATCACGTTACTGTGAATGGCATCGTTATCGCGCCATGATTACCGAATGGTTTTTGCCCTAATTGGAAAACATGGACTTGGACGACATGTGGTTTGAACAGGACGGTGCCGCAAGCCCCACAGTACACGTTACAATCGATTTATTGAAGAGTGAATTTGGTGAGCGTGTTATCTCAAGAAATGGGCCAGTCAATTGGCCGCCTCGTTCGTACAATTTAACGCATCTAAACTTTTTTCTTCGGGGCTACGTCAAATCATTGGTCTATGCCAACAAGCCGACGACGTTGGAAGAACTCAGAGCCAACATTGAACGCGAACTAGCGGCCGTTACTGCCGACGTGCCCGCAGTGGCCATATGAACGAAGTCGAGTTCCATTCATAAATGTTTTGATTGTATATCAAGTCGATAATAAAGTTTTGGAAATATCTCAAATGGTTTGGGTTTTATTTAAAAAAAAGTTGTCAAGTCCTTATTGAAAACCCCGTTATAAGATAATGTTTAAAGTTTATGAAATTAACATCACAATAGTTAGTATACACTATGTACGATATTTGGCTTTATTACGCCTGCGTTTTTTTTATAACATTTTTTGAAATTAGTATTTAGTGGGGACCCCATATTTTTATAACTTCCTGAATACGCGATTGCATTGAATCTACTAAACGTTGAGTCATAGAACTGGAAATTTTCGACCATTCTCCTATAAAATAATATTTTTGAGATCATCTCTTCTTCTTATCTCCCGCTGCCGTATTTGACTACCAAGATGATAAAATTTGGTGCTCGATTGTATTATACAACCTCCATTCCATGACAATGAGAGCCGTATGTTTTGGAGCATAGTACTGCTGAAATATGAATGAATATTCCAGTCCTAACTTTATGGTGATTTCTTTCTAGTTTTTTTCAGAATATTGAGGTACAAGTATTTGTCCATAGTTTCGTCAATATAAAACAAGTTGCCTGACCCCAGATGCCGCCATACATCCCCGAACTACTACCGATTCAAGTTCGTAAATATTCCATGCATATTTATTTTGGTCTCATGTGAGAAAATAACGGTGTTCCAGAGTGTTCTTTTACGGGTATATATACTCCTTACCGAAAACTAATCACTTCAGCCGGTTTACTTAAACGAATGACTTTTTTTTCTAATACTTCGACCATTATCTCCAACTCTGTGCAACGCAACGTGGAAAGAAAAATGCTTTCTGGATTGGTAGATATTACAACTTATATTTAAATTTCCGCTTGTGCTTTTGGTACGCTTTTCTTTGGGATAGCCTTAACTTTTCTGAAAATAATCCTCTCTTCTTGGCTAGTAAACACTTTATGGCGCCCCGCACGTTGTTTATTTTTCCGTAAAACCTTCAGAACTAAATATTTTTATAATTTTCCTTTGTGAGTTATTTGCGTTGTGCAATTTTATTATCTCATCTTTCAAATCCATATATAGTTCATTGCATCTTGGAGCTATTTTAGCGAAAAAAGACAGAACTTTTCTCCATTAAAGTCAATTTTTGAATTGAGTTTACTCAGTGTATATTTATTTTAGTGACCACAATATTAGTGACCACAACTTCGAACAAAACTCGCCACAAAAAATAACAATAAAAAATAATATTAAACAGTTATACTTTTTGTTATAAATGCAGTAACAATTGTAAATAAAAGGTATAAAAATTGGCATATGTCCAAGTAAGGAAAATTTAACTTTTTGTGCAATGCATGCAGTGCATACTGACTTTTGCGATACTCTGTACGTCTTTAGTTAATATACATTTAATAAAAAATAAGTATTTCATAAAATATAAAAACTAGTTAAATTATTAATTATAATATAACAAGTGCCCGAAACTCAATTTTTAAAACATACGAAACATTAAATGTATTAAACACGCTACGTTTAATATTCAACCCATTTTTTAGCAACACACCAATTATTAATGTGTTTAAAAAAAAGTGATAATAAGCATAGAACTTCTGTACTACTTGCCCAATACACAAATTGGAGGAGTCATATGGAAGGACCTTGGCTTTTAGAATATTGTCATTTGAGTAATCAACCTGTGCTTACATAGGGTGATTACTATGACACCAAAGTTCACCAATTCGCCTATAGAAAATTTGACTGAGATAATCTCCTATACAAGATAAACAAAAAACATGCTTATGGTGGTCAAATATCACTTATGACGAAAAATATATTTATTTATTTATTTATTTCGTCTATGGATACAAAAATCCTTACAGACTAGCAAAATTATGACAATATTAAAAAACAAACTTAAAATATATTATTTAATACAGTTTTAAATTGATAGTGTTTAGTATTTAAATTGATGTTAAAAATTAAAATGTTAATTTCTTGCCATGACTTTTTTTGTTTTTGTTACCAAATCAAAAAAAAAAAATAAAATTTATAAGATAACTATCACATTCAGAAACAAACTACAGAAAAGTTTTTTTAATTAATTAATTATTTTAATTAGCGGTGAAAAAGTCAATATATAAAAAAAAAACTCTTAAAAATCGGCAATTTTAAATTTTTAAACCAAAATTTGAATTTGCAAGTTTGCACACCATTGCCTGTGAAATTTGATATTTTTTTAATTTGAAATAATAGGTCAATATGTTTCGAGCAACTTCTCAAAAAAAAAAAAAAAATGATATATAATTCAGAGCTAGAGATTTTGTGAAAAGTAATTTTTTTATGATACTAGTTTTTTATCCAAAAAAATCATATTTAAAAACAATTTTTTAAACTTATCTTTATTGTATTAAATTAACGACACTTTGAGCTATAGAAATTGTTAAAATCATTTCAACATCTTTAATAGATAAAAACTTATTCAAATTCAAAGTTTTAAAAGGTAATTAGAGAAAAATTTTTTTTATACTTTGCTTGTTTTTTTGGCAAAAGTATTAGTTTTTTTATAAATTTTCAAAAAGAAGAAGTATTTACCTATTCATCGATGTATAATGTCTATCTTTAGGCTTGTTTAAGGTTAATATTGCATTTGAATGTTAAACTTAAAGTAAACCTCTTTCTTAAACATATGCAGGTAGTGCAGGTGTATGGAAAAAATATTATTCAGAAACCACAAATTTACCTAAAAGGATTCTGTCATCGAAATGGAACCTGAACATATGTTTGTTGGAGAGGGTTGGATAAGCCCAAAAGCAAACCCATGGCGCTGAGACAGCAAATTGTACAGTACAAAATATGGCAATACCATTAAAAAAAACTAAATATGTAATAAAGGGTCCGCCATCTAACGTTTTTTTTTTTCAACTAGTGAGTATTTCGTGAATGGTAACACTTAGCTCATGTCTGATTTGACAGATAATTAGTTTTATCATTCCGCTGAACGAATATGGTTGTGTATACGCTTAAACAACGCTGGGAAATATTGCGACATTACTTTGAAAATCATGGTAATGAGCAAGGAGTGGCCGTTACAATCAATGGCGATCGTTATCGGGCCATGTTGAACGAATTTTTGTTCACAAAAATTGAAGAGGAGGATATTGGACGGCGCTACGTGCCACACAGCCGAAGCTACACTCGATGTTTTGCGCCCTGTTTTTGAAGATCGCATTATCAGCCGCAAAGCTGATGTCGTTTGGCCACCTCGGAGCTGCGATTTGACACCGTTGGACTATTATTTGTGGGGTGCCGTCAAAGAAAAGTGTTACGCCAACAACCCAGAGACAATTGATGCTTTAAAGGACAATATTCGTTAAGCCATTGGTGAAATACAGCTGCACACAATCGATAATGTCCTTAAAAATTGGACCGATCGTGTAGGCTACTGCATGGCCTGCCGAGGCAGCCATTTGAATGAAATTATTTTCCATTATTAACCGGAAGGATTGTACTTTCAAATAAAAAAAGAAATTTGAGAAAATATTCAGTAGTTTTTTTTTATAGCATTTTCAAAAAAAAAAAGTTATTTGGCGGACCCTTTAGGTAATACCATTAAAAAACCTAACATAAATTCGACGTAAAAATAATTTTGTTTTAATTTTCTTTCAATGTAATGTTTTCTATACCCTATTTTCTATATCATATTTTTCCTAGCTTCCATTGCTTCTTCGGATAATTCTCCTAAGGGTAGTATGATGTTTTCTATTATACATTTTCCATTAGAAAGCACTTTATGCGCTGTTGGAGTTATTGGTCTCCATGGATATAAAGTCGATATCAAAGTTTGAGTTTCATCTGTAAATGATTTAAATTTCTCTGCATTAATTGGCTTTTTGTAGTTGATAACAGACAATATTGTTTTAAAACGTCTAATTAAATTTTTAAAGAGACCATTTATTTTTGCAGTAGTTTCAGGATCTCCAAAAAAACGTCTTGCTGTGTTACCATCATTTGAGCTTCCATAACTGTAAAGAGGTTTATCGATGATTAATCCTTGTTTTTTTTAATTCATTCTGAATTCTTGTTTTCTCTTCTTTTCTTATATTATGTAGATCGTTATGATTTTTGACTGCAATGTTCATATTTCCTGGACTACTGCGGTATTTATTATCATAAGCAAGGTGTAAACAATATTCCATAAACCTAATTCAGGCATGAAGTGGAGAAATTCCATATTTGAGAGCATATTCATTATTAGGGGGTTCATCTGGAGTTTCTTGAAATTCTGAATTTTTCTTTCCACATATATTAGATTGCCAATTTGATTTAGTATCGCATTTGCTACCTTTGCATCAATCAATGTTAGACTTGGTTGAAATGACACTTCCAGATATTACTACTGAAATAGGTGAAAAATTTTTATATTCCGTATCTATACCATCAACCAGTTTGTTGCAGATTAAAATTATTTAACGATTTTATTTGTTTAATTTAAATTTTTAAACTAAAGTGGTCAACACTGTTTGATCGCTATTTATCTATTTTATTTTTGTAGTGATGGCAACTCTTGACCTCACGAAACTTTTTTTAAACCTTTGAAATTCACGAAGTTTATTAATTTAATTTTGTGTTCAAATGGTAGACATCTTGAATTTGTCGAAGATTTTATTTTTACATTTTAATTTGAAAAAGGATAGAATTAAAGTAAGTAATAATTACTTTTAGATGAAAACAACTCTGTATAAATATTTTGTATTTTTTAGTAATAAAACCCAACCAATCAAACAACATTGAAAAATGTCGTTTTAATTAATGGACAACATTTGGAGTTTTATTATTACTATCAAAATTCATTTTTAGTTGCAGCCGCAACACAGTTTTTTAGTTATTTCTGTATCTTCTTAAGTATATTCAAATCGAATTGGCCGACATAATAACTTCGAAACAGGTGTTGAATTTATCCACACATCTTGAAATGTTGATGATAATGACAATAATTCTTTATATAAGCTTTATACGAAGCCATCAAAACCGTTGAAAATTGGTTGTTACTTTCAATTTGTTGTTTATATTCTGAAAATCCAGATGATCAATCACATCCCCATTTGCATATCAAAGTTACCTATGAGTTTTTTCATATGTCTATTTCTTCTTAAGAAAAGGTGGATATGATTCTTGAAGCTGTATTCTCAAAAAAATGAGATAAACTCACACTTGCATCTTTATAACTTATTTCAGAAAAAGGTGGCAACATATTTTCCTTTGCTGCATTTAATGAATAAGTAGAAGGCATTGAACACCATACTTTTTCAATAAGCGCCTTTGTTAATTGATCGTACTTAGTAATACTAAAATGCATATTAAGATTAAGCGCCAACGCATCTTCGTCAGTGAATTCAGTATACGATTTTTGAGTTGGAATACGTTCTATCATTCGTTTTAGTCTTTTTGGAGAGGCACTAGGCAGGACATTCACAACTTTGACAGCTTTTTTTGGCTGAGTTTTTGTTAATACCAACTTAAATGAGTCTTTTATTTGACTAGCAGGATGATTGCTAATAAGTTCTTCTTGCCTTTTGTTTTGTGTCCTTAGTTGCGTTTCATCGTTGTTTTTGTTGAATTTGGATAATGCGTTCCTGCATCCACGCATTTTACTTTCGTAGCCTTTAAAAAAAGTTCTATTTTAGTGACAGCATCCTGATTTAGCTTAAGACCATATGTATGATCAATCAGGAGAGCAACCTTTTCTTTTAGAGTTACGGCACCCGTTATATGTTCCCCAATAAGCTTGCAGAGCGAATAATAACACAAGATTAACTGATGCCAATTGTAATCATTGTGGCTTTATATATATAATATATATATATGTAAGCAAAACTTAATGTCCCTAATCCTACCCAATAAAATATATACACACGGAATATTACATGTTTTATTAACATAATCCTTTCTTATAAATTTGTGGTCTGAATGATATATTTTTTCCCAAAATGTATTAAGAGGTTGAAAAACCACGTATTTTACGCATTACATGAGAAAGAGGTTTGCTTGAGGTTTAACTTTCAAATGCAATATATTAATTTTAAACTTATAACGAGCTTTCAACCTCCGTATATTTACAAAAATAAAGCAAATATTAGCCAGGTTGAATCTAGTATTTCGATCTGGCTAAAGATCTCATCAGAACCCGAAGTTTTAGAATAGCTAGAGCCTCCATAATAGGCAGAACTTTAACAATATCATCAATTTTGCTCCATTCTTGTCTTCTTAGTAATCAAGCACGTGGTTAGGGTCTTTTCCTAACAATCATCATGACGTTACTAAACTTAGTAAAAGTTCTGTTAAAGTTTTTGTTTTTGTTAAAGTTCTGCCTATTATGGAGGCTCTAGCTTTTCTAAAACTTCGGGTTTTTTGACATTCCAGGGTTGCCATATAATGATTTGAAAAAGACAAATTCTAACTTTTTTTGAAAGTACTTTTTTCAAAACCAAATCAAAATGCAGAATGTCACCTTAGAATAATTGCATGTTGCCACCCCAATCTTTTTCGCAGGTTTATACTAATATCAACTATTTTAAACGAACACTACTAGAATAGACACAAAAGCCGCAGAAAAAACACTATATTTATCAAGAGTGCAAAAGTTTACTGATTTTTTCGCTAGATTAACAAAAACTGTTATAAAGCCATTATTTCAAGGTAATTTTTTAAAAACGTATTTAAAATGTTATAATAATAATACTTTTATGTATAATGAAAAATGTACGACTTACCTTTGGTTTACAAAACACGACAAGGTTTTTACACAAACTTTCCAAAGAAATTGATTTTCATTGAATTTTGAAATTTTTTAAATATTTACTTACTTATTTAAATTGCCTTTGAGTCGAAAAAGATATTTCCAGTGAGTTTTTTACATTTTTTTTTTTTTTATTATGGCAGCGCTACCCAAGGATTTCGATTAATTACTCGACGCAATTAAAGCAGTCAATTTCAAGTTAGAACCCATATTCGAAATCGGTTTTTTAAAAATCAGATTTTTCGAACAAACCGAAAATCAGCATAAATCCAAGTTTTTTTATGCGATAAAAAGAATAGAATAAAAATGTTTTAAAACTACAAAAATTAGTTCAAAATGACGTTGCATGAAATTTTTTTAAAAGTAAGAATAGCAAAAAAATCTGTTAAATCTACAAAAATTTCGTTATATTTGTGCTAAATTTAAGTTAATTAAAAGTAATTAGTAGACAATAAATAATTACAAAAAAATTTAAATTTTCTTATGCGAATAAAAATCAGCCCTTCTGAAATCAGCAGTTTACAATTTTTTAGCAAATATTTGTGCTTGCTTTAGCAAAATACACTGCGTTCATAAAAATTTAAGGGAAATTTTTTTGTTATTACGGCTTTCGTTTGCTGGTTTTTGTCTACAAATTGTTAGCCAAAGCTTTTGCTTATTTTAGTAGAGTAAATTGCTATTTTCAATTAACTAAAATTCAACTCCAATATAATTAAAATAATGTTTATTTAACTGTTTTATTTTTGCTGTTCAAATCTTATCAATAAAGTTTTTTCTGTAACGGAATTTTTAACTAATTTTTAGTAAATTTTGTTTGCTATTTTTAAATGTTTATTTCCGTGACTGTAAAACTATGTAATTTTTTTATGCTTAATAACATTTTTGCAAAAAGTTATAAATTCATTAAACAAAAAAATTCCAAATCATTTCGGGCGGCCCTGTCCCCCTGAGTACGTCACTGACCATTGATGATAATTTATAATTCACGTAATAATATACAATTACCATAATTTCATAAATTCACTAAAAATAAATGGGCACTAAATATTTAGCAGGACGAAATCAAAGTTAGAAAATGAAGAAAACTCGAATTTGGTATACATAATAATCCATATATAAAAATACGAATTTATTGTCAAAACTACAAAAACCAAAATGAACAAATATTCGTTATTTTGACATTTTTTCGTGTTTTTACACATGGATTATTATCAGTGTAGTTATAGTTGCAACGCTGAAGATACAAATTTATGCGAAAAAGTATATGTTGCCACAATAAAAAATAAACTTAAACCTCGATTAGCATCTCACAAGTCAGATCAAAATGCACATACAAACCAATTACAAAAAAACAGCAATTACAGTCCACTGTACACTAAAATAAAAAGCCAATAAAATCAGCACATGCCAAATTTCAAGTTTCTTGCTTTAGTGGTTTGACCAGGCCACCAGGGATAGACTTTTTGCCCTTCCTGTAGAAATTTCCAAAAATTTCGCCTACATGGCGTCAGGAACCCACGTACCAAATTTTTAGTTAATACACTGGTTGAATTTTCTGAGTTGTATTAATGAAATTCATCATTAATACAATGATTTCCCAAAGAAAGATTCATTGAATTAATGAAAAGTTTTTCTTTTTTTTAGTTAGATTTTTTCAGGAAGAAGAAGACGAAAACATTTTTATTGAAAAATTTCACGGACACAATGGATATGCCAGACTGCCGTAGTTTCGTCCCCTCCAAGAACTCGTCAGTGGTTAATTCATGTGGCAATTGAACAAAGCATTTTTAATTGTTAAATTGCTCTACATGAGAAACTTTTTACTTTTTGTCGCAGTGAGTTTCAAAAAAGTTTTTCAATAAAGGGATTAAAATGGAAAAAAATATTTTTTTCCTGTTACACATTTATTTATTTTGATTTTATATTTCCGCGTAAAAACGTTTACAGATAATGGTGTATTATTTTATATAAATATATATGTTATTACATGTTCTTATATGTGAATATATATACTTATGCATGTATATATATAAAAATGTTTTCCTTTAAATTTTTAATACGGTGCCACATATAATTACATCATATTACATATCGAACAATATATAATCGTATATAACATATACAATTATAAATGGTTAATCTAAATAAATAGTGTAATATACAAAAAAATTATTTCATTTTCATATCTATAAATCGTTCGATAGTGTATTTTTAAAATTTTTGGGCAAAGAAGAGTTTAAAAGTTTTTCAATGCTGAGAATAATATGAGAAAAATATTTATAAAATTGCCATACGTTAATTTTGGTTCACCACAGCATCATATAATTTAAAACAAGTAATTTTATGTTTTATTTGTTTTAAATTGAAAGATTATAAATATATTTTCAAAAATATGCTCAGCATTACCTAACTTGATCTCAATTTTCCACAAAATTCTAAAAATAATTTTTCCCATAATCCACTATCGTTTGAACACTATTACGCAAAATTGTACACTTTCGGGACACCGTAGTGTGCATTAGAACTTAAAAAGATTTATGCCGTAACAGTTGTCGTATTTGTAACGACGCAGCAGCGCAGTCGGCAGAGGCTGAAAAAGGCATGGGGTATTTTTAATGAAAAAGCAGCGCAGTCGGCAGAGGCTGAAAAAGGGATGGGGTATTTGTAACAAGGGAAAAGGCATGGGGTTTTTTGTAACAAGGTGAAATTTTTGAATGAAAAAGCAGCGCAGTCGGCAGAGGCTGAAAAATGGATGGGGTATTTGTAACAAGGGAAAAGGCATGGGGTTTTTGTAACAAGGTGAAATTTTTGTGATATAAAATTTGAAAATTTAAAATTAAAATTAAAAATTGAAAAATAAATATTGAAAATAAAAATTAAAATTGAAAATAAAATTGAAAAATAAAAATTAAAAATTGAAAAATAAAATTGAAAAAATAAAAATTGAAAATTGAAAAATAAAAATTGAAAATTGAAAAAATAAAAGTTGAAAATTGAAAATTAAAAAATAAAAATTAAAAATTGAAAAATAAAAATTGTTTTTGTGATATAAAATTTGAAAATTAAAATTGAAAAATAAAAATAAAAATTGAAAAATAAAAATTGAAAAATAAAAATTTAAAATTGAAAAATAAAAATTGAAAATTGGAAATTGAAAAAATAAAAATTTAAAAATAAAATTGAAAAAATAAAAGTTGAAAATTGAAAAATAAAAATTAAAAATTGAAAATTGAAAATAAAAATTGAAAAATAAAAATTGAAAAAATAAAAGTTGAAATTGAAAATTAAAAAATAAAAATTAAAAATTGAAAAATAAAAATTGAAAAATAAAAATGAAAAATAAAATTGAAAATTGAAAAATAAAAACTAAAAATTGGAAAATAAAAACTAAAAATTGAAAAATAAAAATTGAAAATAAAAATTAAAATTGAAAATAAAAATTGAAAAATAAAAATTAAAAATTGAAAAATAAAAATTGAAAATTAAAAAATAAAGTTAAAAATTGAAAATTAAAAATAAAAATTAAAAATTGAAAATTGAAAATAAAAATTGAAAAATAAAAATTAAAAATTTAAAAATAAAAATTGAAAATTAAAAATAAAAATTAAAAATTGAAAATAAAAATTAAATTAGGGTCATTCTTATTTTTTGATTGTTTTTTTTTTGGAATGTGATAAATTTTTATTTTTAAAAATTGTTTAAATAATTTAGAAATTAAGATGGTCCTTATTGATGTGAAGAAAAAATATCGATGGCTGTTTTGCAGTAAGAAACAAAAATATTAATGATGGGTGTGAAAATATAAAGGAAAAGTATTTATTCCATTTATGTAAAAGGAGGAAAAGTGAAGGAAAAGGATGGAATTAAAAATTTTAAAATGTTTGTTAAATGAAATAATAAGAGTAATATAAACTTCAAAGAGTAATATCCAAATTAGTATCTCCTACGACTTCAGATCGATTGATACATCAATTTTATAATTAGCAATTATTTAAATAGTTAACCAAAAAACAAAAAGTGAAAAATTCTTCTCATAAAAATAAATAATTAAAATACGAACATATAAACTTCAAAAAGTAATATCCAAATTAGTATCTCCTACGACTTCAGATCGATTGCATTGTCCTGAATGTGGGAAGATGTTTTTGACTCTTTCAACACTGCGGGAGCATGAAAAGACCCACGCAGGCCCATCCCCAATATTTTGCAATTCTTGTAAGGAGTTCGTGAGCTCTACATCCCACGGATATCATTTAAGGACAACTAAACATCGCAATAATTGTGGTGTGGCAATAGCCAATAATAAGTTTGCTGTTACAAGCAGCGACTTTAAAGAACGGATGGAAGTTTATAAACATGTAAATGATCGTGAGGGAATACTATCTCCACAAGATTTTTTTAAAAATTTGAGACCATTCCTTTTAACACTGCTTAAAGACTCCCATTATAAGCATATTACTTATAAATTTAATATGGAGCTAAAATGTGATTACATAAAAATAATTAATACTGAAATGATCATTGCAACAATTCACCATATATCAAAAATGGTTATGGTGACTAGAGGTGAGGACATCTCATATATTCATGATATGCAAGTTGATGAAATATGCACTAAAATGTCTGAATTTCAAGAACGGGATAGTGGATGGACCTTCACCACAATCAAAACTCTTGAAGTTAATATAAATCAATCATCAATTATAAGAGGCTCACAATACATACCCTCACCAAAAATAATAGCAAAACGTGGTGGATGTATCAATATAAGGAACAATGATGTGTATTGCTTTAAATGGTGTTTGATAGCAGCACTTTTTTCTGAACGAGATTAACGCAGAGATGAAAAAGTAAAGTGTAATTCTTTTAATATATCTAATATTGCTGCTAGTAAAATAACTGTAGGATGTGTGGAGCTGAACTTCGATAATCTAGAATTTCCTCTAAAAGTAACGGATATTAAAAAATTCGGAAAACAAAATTCGATAAGTATTAATGTTTTTGGATTTGATGGTAATATAATCGTTGGACCATATCATCTGACGCGGGAGGAAAGATCAATACACATCAATCTTCTTCTGATAACAAAGGATGAATTATCACACTATACACTAATACATGACATATCAAGGTAAAACTACAACTTTAAATTAGTAATGATAAATATATTTATAAAAATTTAATTTTTTATATATATTTCAGACTTTTGCATACAAGTATTAGCTTACATAAATCCAAAGTATTTATCTGCAACTCATGTCTATATCATACCGATACTGAAGAGAGGTTAAAAACCCATAAGGAGCTTTGCAGAAAGAGAGTTCCAACAATGCCAAAGGGTGAAGAATCAAGATTACGTTTTAAAAATGAACATAGAGAGTTGGATGTACCCTTCACCATTTATGCTGATTTTGAATCTATTTTGAAGGCAGTAAATGAAGAAGTGAGTGACAAAACTACCAATGTGCAAAAGCATGTAGCTTGTGCATATAGTTATAATATTAAATGTAGTTATAATAATAGTCTGTCAAAATTTCATATTCATTTCGGTGAAGATTCGCCTTCATCATTTATAGCAAATATTGTAAAAGATGCCAAAGAAATTTATAAAAATCATCTTAGTAAGGTAGTAGACATGTCATTATCCCCCGAAGAAATTATTTCATTTAATTCAACTATAAATTGTCATATTTGTGGTGAAAAGTTAAATACAGATCCTAAAAATTATACAGTAAGAGATCACTGTCATATTAGTGGAAAATTTAATAATTGTAATATCAAATATAGAACCCCCAAATTTATACCAATTTTCTTCCATAATCTATCGGCCTACGACTCACATCTTTTTTTCAAAGAATTAAATAGCGTAGAAGGTGGTGCTATTAAAGTCATTCCTCTAAACAAGGAAGTTTATATTTAAATAACTTTAACCATTGATGTTGGAAATAAACAAAAGCTCGAACTTCGCTTTTTAGACTCATATAGATTTATGGCGTCAAGTATAGAAAGCGATGAAAATAAATTTAATTTAATTAAAAGAAAGGGGGTTTTACCATATTCATACATGGATTCAATGGAAAGATTTAATGAGACCGAGCTCCCTAGTCGAGATAAATTCTTTAATATTTTAAATAATTCAGAATGTTCATTAGAAGATTATGAACATGCAAACATGGTTTGGTATGAATTTAATTGTAAAAATCTTCAAGAGTATACCATATTATATCTTATCTTCTTACGGATATTTTCGAAAACTTTAGAAAAGTTTGTAAGAGTGTGTATAAACTTGATCCATGTCATTATTATACTGCTCCAGCTCTTTCTTGGGATGCTATGCTAAAAAAAACAAAAATTGAATTAGAACTCTTAACTGATGAAGAAATGTACAACTTCATATTTGAGGGAATAAGAGGTGGACTAGTACAATTTTCACAGAGATATTCTAAGGCCAATAACAAGTACTTAGAAGATTATGATATTAGTAAGCCATCAGTGTTTTTAGCATATTTGGACGCAAATAATTTATATGGTTGGGCAATGTCTCAATATCTTCCGACTGGAGGGTTTGAGTCTTTTGATGTCAATCAAATAGCAAATGATTCACCCATGGGATATATTTTAGAAGTAGATTTAGTATATCCCGATTCTATCCATGATGATCACAATGATTTACCTTTTGCCCCCAAAAATAAGATAGTAGGCAATTCAAAACATAAAAAGCTTATTGCTGATTTAGATAAATAAAGTATCATATAGATTATAGAAATCTCAAACAATGTCTTAGGTATGGACTTAAGTTGGAAAAAATTCATAGAATTCTGCAATACAAACAAGAAGCATGGTTAGAAAAATATATAGATTTAAACACTCAAAAGCGATCACAATCTACTACCGAATTTGAAAAAAATTTCTATAAACTCATGAACAATGCAGTTTATGGGAAAACTATGGAAAACGTTGAAAAACGTAGAGATGTTAGGATTGCAGAAGAGTGGGAAACTTCTAATAAAAATCACTTAGGGCTTCGAAGTCTAATTTCAAAACCAAACTTTGTAAGCGTGGTCTAAATTTGCAGATAATCTTTATGCTGTAGAATTAAAGAAAATGAATATAGTTTATGATAAACCTATATATTTAGGTTTTGTTGTACTAGAACTTTCAAAATTGCATATGTATGAGTTCCATTATGGATACATGAAGAAAAAATATGGGGAAAATATATCACTTAACTATATGGATACCGACTCCTTTATATATACTATTAAAACAGATGACTTTTATGATGACATTCGAAACGATATTCATACCAAATTTGATACTTCAAATTTTCATCCCAATAATCCGTACAACTTACCACTAGTCAATAAAAAGGTATTAGGAATGATGAAGGATGAAAATAGTGGGAACATAATGATTGAATTTGTAGGTCTAAGATCCAAAATGTATGCCATTAAAACCATTGACATACAAGAGGCTAAAAAGTCTAAAGGTGTAAAAAAGTATGTGATAGACAAAGTCAGCATAACTGATTATAAGAGAGTCTTATTTGAACAAGAAAATATATCTGACAATATGATTGTGATTAGATCTGATAAACATCAATTACATACGCGATCGATAAATAAGATTGTTTTAAGTTATAATGATGATAAACGAATTATTATGGATGATCAAATACATATAATTTCTAGGGGGCATTTTAGGTATGATGAGTCTAGAAAAAATGTTTTGGTAATGCGAATAATAAATGTGGGGATGAAGGATGTGATAAGTGTGGTGAACATAATGTTGATGATTGTGTTAATTCTAACGCTCAAATAATTGACAATGATAGGGAAAATTTAATGATGATATTTGAAAATAATAATTTAAATGTTCATAATAATATTAGTGATATGTTTATGGAGATTGATAGTGATGATGATATATTTAGAAATATTGATTTGGAAGGTGTAAATAAAACATTGTATTAATTTTTAATTGTATTATAATTTTTATTTTATTTAGATTTAAATTAATTTTTTTAAATATTTCTTATGTAATAGATGATATTTTATAAAGATTTTAGAAAAAATTATGAAAATAACTTTGTTTCTCTTAAAGTGTTTGAGGAAAATTTAATTTTTCATGTTGACAAATACGACTATATGTTTTTGGCATATTGTCATTTATTTAAACAACTTTGCGTACTTGAGCAGTTAAAGGATTAGATTCAATTAATCGATCATGGATGAGAATACAATAGGCAGACGTGTTTTCTGGAATATTACTGCTTGTCTCAAACTCAATTTTTATATCAATTGGACCGTTTGTAGTAGATTCATTTTGATGGCTCACATCAATGACAATAATAGGAGCATTATGTTTAAATTCTTGACAATTCAGGATGGGTTGAGGATCTCTCATATAATAGTTTTGTTGAAATCTCACATACATATCGTAGAGAATAGCGAATCGTTCATTAGCAAATTTAATATTAAGATCATCATAAGGATACGATTCTGAATTCAAGTGAACTTTGAGATTAGTTATATTACAATGAACAAATTTTTTATCGTTTTGAAAGGCTATTAATGCAAAACGTGGACGTTCTCTGTTGGTAGCTAACTTTACATTCCAAATGTGACTATTTCCAGTTGTTAGTTGAGGATTATAATGGCAATCCCAACTGCGGAATGCTATTGGCAAGTTTTCTCCGTTTTTTATCACTTTCATCATATTTAATTTACTAAAATCGGATAAGTATACATGAGGAATTCTCCATGAAATATTTGTAGTTTTTATTTTTGGTTTTTCAGTAGCTACTGTTGAATATACCATGCCTTCATCACTTTTAATACGCAGTAAAATTAATTCATGTTTAGATTTTAAAATTACTTTATTGAAATCTTCAGCAAATCCCATTAAAAGTTTCAGTGGAATATAAAAATTAAAGTGTCCATTTAGTACATCCAAATCTTCAGTTTTATTCCAACCAGCATTTTTCATAATAATACTATCCGCAGCGGACAAGGAGACATAATTTTTGATTGTAGTTGAAACACCTAGATGACGAGTGCGATCAATTTCTATACCATTGAGCTCATATCGTATTTCATCAAACAAGTAAGCGATAAAATTATTTTTTAAACGGCAATTTCTGGTAGATGCTACTAATTTTGTATCGTTAGTGTCTTCAACAGAACCTTCAACGTAAATAAAACTCTCACTAGGTAAAACATACAAGTCTTGATTTTGTATCGAGATCCGTATTTCATCATTATTGTTGAATGATTGCAAGTATGGCGTATATGTGTGATAATCCTTTTTTATAATATTATCATCCGACAAGGGTTTATCCAATACATTTATTATTGAACTCATTATATTTTCAATTGCAGATTTAATGATTTGAGAAAATTTATATTTGCTTGTGTTAAGCTTTTTTTGGATAAATTTGTTTTTTTATCTGATAATAAAGTTGATTTAACTGTTGATTGTGTTGTGAATGAGGATGTATTTTTATTAGAATCCTTATTATTATAAATTATCATTATATTTTTGGTCTTAAATGAAGACGAATTGATATTTCTTCTCCTCGAAAATTAATTAAGTCCCCGTATTGATCAACTAGCCGTACAGATATAGAACTTATCTCTCTGGAGTTCACTGGTAAATAAATTAGATTCCTCGGTATCTCATTGATTTTATATCCAGGTGGAACTTTAATTGCAAACTCATGCAATGTATGTGCATGAGAATTGTTTATGTAGGTGTTGACTACAATATTACATTCTATACGCAAGAGATTTACTTTAAAAATATTCACTGGCAAATCAGATAGGTGATACTCCTTAGGTTTTAAGATTTTTTCATTAAAACCTAACAATCGTCCTATTGAATTTTCTCCATTGAAAAATATTGGATTATCGGAAGTAAATATTTGAACTTGCATTGTATTATTATTCGCCTCCATATTAATAACTTTTCCTACATTACGTTTCTCATATTCCTCTTTTATAAAATTAACAATATCTTTCAATTCATATGATCCAATGGGCACTTTAATAACATCATTACCAATTTGAAATAAATTGTTATAGTCATCAACATTTGGTATGCTATTGTATGAATAAAAATTAATCAATGCACATTCATAGTCTTCATTTAAATTTATGCGAGGAAAATAATTTGCTGATAAATCAGATGATCTTCCGCTCAATGTTAATGTTATTGACATTTTGCTGGTAAAATAGTAAGTGATATAAATGAAATAAAAATGTGTATTTCTTAAGCAATATAAATCTTTTTTATTTAATATTAAATATAATCAGTACATTTATATATAACTCTTAAAATTAAAATTGTAAATTATTTCATAGGATGTTTCTTATTTATTAGCTTTATTATCCTCCTTTTTACGTTGACATTTATCTTCTGTGTGATCACTACTGCCACAATAATTGCAATATTTCAATTTTTCATATTTTACTTCAGAGCTCTTAAAAAACTTGTCCATTTTCTTGTGCTGTAGATATTTACTAATTGAGGATCTCGATATGGTTAAATTAAAATATAAAATAGTATGCTCTTTTATACTTAGTGCTAGAATCTTATAATATTTCATTTTTATTAATCCAAGAATTGTGTTGATTTGAGAAACCTAACCATTTAACATATACTCTATCGTCCTTAGTTTTTAAAATTGTTTCAACAAGATATGTATCAGGAAAGCGAGTCTTTGAAAGTTCTTCATCATAAAATCCTCCTTCAATATTATTTCCTTGATAATCCTCCAAAATATATGTTGTAGGATATGTATTTCTTACAGATTTAATTTTGAAAATTTCTGTTGTCCAATTGGGGGTATATCCCTTTTCAAAAATATGCTTATATTTGCTGATGCGTACATAAACGCATTTTATATATTTTTAGATGATTGTACACGGTATCCAACAGCATTTTTTCATTTTTAGAATTGACATCAATGGGTGCCATTTTGATTGTTCGATGAATTTTTTTATTGTATCGGTCAACTAATTCTTTATATAGCTCAATCCAATGATAAGATCCATTATAGCTAAATTCTCTCCACATCATTCCCTTTAAGGTTCTATTAAATCTCTCCACAATAGATGCCTTCATTACACTATACGTTGAGTAATGATTTATGCTATGCTTTTCCATAAATTTTTTAAAGAGTTTATTAAAGAATTCTTTACCATCATCGGTATGCAAGTTTTTTGGTATACGACCTAATGTGAAAATATTTTCCATTGCCTTGACAACATCTGTTGAATTTTTCGATTTAAGTGGTGCTGCCCAAGCAAACTTTGAAAATGTGTCAATAACTGTTAGTAGATATCGGAAATCATTATTATGTGCAGAATAATTCCCCATTTCAACCAGATCAGCTTGCCACAAATCATCTATACCTTTCATCACAACTCTGCGACGTTTAAAATATTTTCGAGCTTGTTTATGCAGCTCATTTACAAGAATTCGTTTTGTAGTCATTTTTGATTTTTATATGTATGTCTCTTGTGATTTTGTTTTTTTATATGTGTATGAACATTTTTTAGATTGCATCTTTTTCTTCCACAATAATCTTCTAGTTTTGCGGACAAATGATGTTAATGTTATCCACATTGATAATAAACAGCGTTGAAGCATTTTAAATATTACTTTATATATTTCATAATTTCAAGCATCAATAGATGTGACATTCACACATGTTGAATGATGTGCACTTATTAATTAATTTGCAAGATATTCATTAGATTTTATATAATAATATCAGCTTCTCGCAATTCTTCAATTATTGAGACTATTTCATTATTATGATTATTATGACCAGCGACTTGTGATGCTAGCTATCAATAGCCGAAGGCGATCAACCAACTCATTTGGATCATTCCAATATATATAATTTGATTTATTTGAATTCAATTTCATTAAACCACTTCCTGTCTTATCATTTTTAAATAATTTACTTATTTATATGCTCTGGTGCCTTTTAGCTGTCCATCGGATTTATAATCTCTTTTATGAGCATTTGATTCAATTAAAATCTTGTAAATCTCCAATTCAGTTTTATCATAATTCATTGGTTTTGAATAAAACATTAACTGATAAAGACCTGGTGTAAGGAGCCACATTTGGTTTCCTACCTCAATTTTATCGTCATTTATTTTTATATTGCTGTTACCAAATTTCCATTCTCCACTAGAATTTTTATGTGGCCCATATAGAGTATCCAGCATATTTTTTTACCCAACCGGGATAAATCTATCGGATTTGTTGAAACATTAATATCATCATTCTCTATTGTATCCTCTTGAGAATAGAAATTTTCATCATCATTTGTCTTATATAAAGACTTTTGTGTCTCATCTTCACCATTAGTACTTATATGTTCTTTCGTCGGAGTACTTGACTCGAATTTCATTGGTGGTTTGTTAAAGGTTATATTTGAATAATTAGCCATTTCATTTTTAATTTCATCTTTAATAATTTTTGAAATTGTAATCGTATTTTTAGAAATATCAATAAATTCCTTCAATGGTTTCGTTATAGGCCTAAATGTATCTTTGATTTGTTTAGATGTGTTAGATTCATCAAATTTTATACTTTGAAATTTCCTTCTCAAAGCATTTCTCGTCTTTACCAATTCTTCCAAAACTTTTTCTTCCATCGTTTATTAGTTTTAAAATTATGATTAGGTATCGGCAGGATCAGATGTCTACTGGCTGGTCTGGTTTATCAGATCAGGTGTCTGCTGGCTGGTCTGGTTTATCAGATCAGGTGTCTGCTGACTGGTCTGGTTTATCAGATCAGGTGTCTGCTGGCTGGTCTGGTTTATCAGATCAGGTGTCTGCTGGCTGGTCTGGTTTATCAGATCAGATGTCTGCTGGCTGGTCTGATATCGATCTAATTGATTCAATGATCTATTCGTAACTAACTAATATTTATGAATTCATCCTTTTATATTTCAATGAAAATATTAAACGATTTTCTATAGCGACCTGCATCTAAATCATCATCTTTGCTTATAATTAAAAATCCATACTTGTCTTTCCAACATTCTTGACATATATCATAAAATTTCTTATAGCTCATATCCATTCCAACGTGATCGCTATATATGTGCTTCATATTCATTTCATCCTGCTTAAACATTATAATCATATTTGCATTATCTCGTACTAAATGTTTTGGAATTCGGGTATAAGTTTGACATAAATAAAAGGAATCCACATTTTTATGACGACCCATACAAAAATATTTACGAATATTATTTTGCTTCTCGCAAGCAACATCATCAAATATAAAAATTGAATTATTTTTAGCCTCATCTGGCGGTATAACACTCTCATTATCAGAAAATGTGAAATATCCCATTCCTTTTATCGGTGATATAAGCCTCTTCAAGTATTCATATTTTGACTGATAGAGTGATTTTGAGTATAAGTATATATTTTCAAATTTTAGGCCACTTGGACTTTCAATAAGGCTAATCATCACATTAGTATTTCCACAGTTGGATGGTCCAACTATAAGACATCTAATGGAATTGGGTAATAAGACATTATGTCTTTTTCTCTCGTGAATACTAGTTGAGGAATCTACATTCCTAACAATAATATTATTATGTTGCTTGATCAAGCGCATTTTTGTGAATAAAATAAAAACTCTAAAAATATAATATTTTATTAATTTTCTAGATATAAAATGGTTTTTCATTATAATAAATCAATTAATCGTACCTCAACTATCTATGGGAGTGGAGTGTTTGATAAAATTATCAATTCCTTACCAATTGAATTACATTTACCAGGCTATCAATATTGTGGACCAGGCACTAAATTAGAAAAACGAATTAATAGAGGTGATAAGGGTATAAATCCTTTGGATGCAGCTTGCAAAGAACACGATATAGCATATTCCCAAAATAAGGATATTAATAAACGACATCAAGCTGATAAAATACTTGAAAATCGTGCTCGGGAAAGAGTTTTAGCCGAGGATAGTAGTATTGGCGAGAAAACAAATGCATATTTTGTAAGCAACGCAATGAAAGCAAAAGTTAAATTTGGAATGGGGGTAAAGGGTCAATACAAAAGTGGAAAGAAAATTTTTAACGATGCGGTAAGAATGGCTACAAAAAGTTTAAAGAAGGAAAAACCCAGAGATATTAATGACGCTATTAAAATTGCACGTAGAGTTATCAATAAATCTCTAAAAGAAAAAAATCTAAAGTTGTTATACCTCGCATAATAAATGTTCCAAAAATTGGAGGTTTCTTGCCTTTAGTACCAATTCTTACAGCACTTGGAGCCTAAGGTAGTCTATCATCTGGTGGAGCAGCTATTGCTAAAGCAATTAACACTGCTAAAAATGCTAAGCAAAATCTTGATGAGGCCATTAAACATAATAAAACAATGGAGGCTATTGCAATGGGAAAAGGATTATTTCTTAAGCCATATAAAAAAGGATATGGTCTTGTATGTAATAAATCATCAAAAAACTGTTAAAGATGCTACCCAAAAGACCACTCACTGATGTTGATTTAAGGATGTTTGCCACACATATTCCCTATTTTAGAGGTATTTTTATGCGAGACTCACTCCCTAAACGTCCTAGACTCAAAGAATGTGGAATTATTAATTTAGATTCATCAATTGGCTCTGGAACACATTGGGTAGCATACTATAAAAATAATCAACAAAATGAATATTTTGATAGTTTTGGAAATTTGCAGCCACCGTTGGAAGTAGTAAAATACTTGGGTAGAAATTTAGAATATAACTACAATCAACATCAAAAATATAATTCGTATAATTGTGGACATTTATGCCTACAATTTTTGTATGAAATTTATAATAAATAAAAAGAAAACTTTTTTAAATAAACTATATAATTTTGTTTTATTTAATAATATTTATTTACATTTTAATTCCATACTGGATATATACTATTTTGAAGAATAATATATTCATTATTTAAATTGAATTGCTCCAGCTGCAATTAATATGATTTCTCGTCTACTCCAGATTCTTTTTTGATGCAGTAATTTCCAGAGGATAATTCCACTAGTTCTTCTTCAGTCATGGCGTTATATCTAGTTGGTAGTAATATAATGTTATTTTCGACTTCAAGTCTTATGCATTCGCCAAATTTAGTTTTAATTCGTATGGCTTTCAACACAGTTATGGATTTTAAATTCTCCATGTCTTTAATATAGAGAATTGGTTTACTGTTGAAATTATTAAACTTATTAATTAGAGATGATGAAATATCCATTTTTGACTTTACTATTGGACGGCTTTTTATTGAATGATTGTTCTTACATTCCTATAATTAAAATTAAGGAAAATAATTGAAAAATGTCTTATGCCTTAACTCCACCCTCCAATTGATCGAGCCAGAGTGAAGGAAAGTGCATGATAAATCATTGTATTCCCTCACTCTTATATAATTAGTAGTTTGGGGATATATTTGTCAAGTATCCTCTTCTCACATTAAGAAAAATAAATTTTTTAATTAGTATTAAAAAATACAGATAAGGAGAAACATCAATCTTAAAATAATGATGGAATTTCCGACACTACGCGAAAGAATTAACGCATTTCTTTTTGAGTATGATGGATACATTTCCTTTGAGGATCTCCACTTCATATTAAACTTTATGAATATAATGGATGAATTTGAAAATAAGGAGTGCATAGACTCGATGCATGGGGAGCATTTTATCGATTGTCCATGGTCTATTGATAGTTGCATAGAGGGACCAGATACTTGCAACTGCTTCATCTATAGACATAGAAGTCAAGCTGTAATTAATCTAATTGAAATGTATCATAAACATCTAAGTGTTTAATAAACAAATTAATATTAAAACATATGTAAATACAAATTGTCTTTTACTTTGACCCTAAACAAATTTTAAATAGTTTTAAGCAATATGGTGTCAAACAAAGTTTTGATTCCTATTTTATTATTCATTACAACCCTCCTTAGTGATAGCATAAAACTACTCAAAGAATTTTATTGATGTAAACACATTTTAGTTACGAACACTATGTTGGCAAGCAGAGTTTTGCTTCCTATACAAATTCAACACAAATTTTACATTGTAGATTAAAGAGTTCTAAACATATGGCCGCCTCTTGTTTCACGCTTCTAGCCAAAAAATACCCCATGCCTTTTTATGCCTGTGCCGACTGCGCTGCTTTTTCATTACAAATACCCCATGCATTTTTCAGCCTCTGCCGACTGCGCTGCTTTTGCGTTACAAATACCCCATTCCCCCACTACTCGTAACTTTATGAAAACCGCAAAACTAGTAATTTTTTTTATGCACTTGACGGATATTATAGGATGATCATATATTTGTATGAAATTGTGTATATTTTTATACAATCATATACAAAAATTTAACATTTAGTGCAATTTTACCAGACTAAAACTCGGATCTAATTATATTTAGATGTATCAGTTTACATAAAATCATATAAAATTATATTAGTTCTAAATCCGGCTACAATAATATTAATATTTGGTTTTCATATAATTATATCTATTTGTATCAGTTTAGATATAAACTGATATAATTTGATACAAAACTGATAATACAATTCTATCGCGACATAATTCGAATAAAATTGTACTGGACATTTATTTAATTGCATCAGATTAGATCTAAGCACATACAAACAGATACAATTATATAGGCCCATATTTCGAATGAAATTTAATAAGATACATATAGTACCACATATCAATTGATATGACTACATAAAGAACCATATCAATTTTTTTTCGTGTGGTGGCGCCGCATCTGTTCAATTTCTTCCGTTTTTAATTTCTCTATTGCTTGATAATGTATTTTTTGCAACTCATATATCATGTCAAGGGATTTGTAAATTTTTTTACAACTTTGCTTTTGCATCCGATAGTCCCTCTTTAAAACTTTTCACCAACTCTCTTTGTACAGCATGTTCGGCCAACAGCGTATCACACGGAAATTTCGCAGAATCTTCTTTTGATTTCGGAATCGTTTTTGGTGTAGTACATACCTTGGCCTTAACCGAAGTATCTGGTGTTTCGTTCATAGAGGCGTGTTGCATTGAAACATCTAAAATATCTGTCTCAGGCGGTACTTCTGGAATTTCATTCGCGTTACTTGGTGACCCTAGACCGTAATTATTTGCATCTACACCTTCAACGGTGGACGTAGAGAATTTAATTGCTTTTTCAGATGGACCTGGGTTCTGGCTTTTCGCCAGAACCCTTCAACATCCTGCTTATCTCCCTTAAAAACCCCATGAGATATTCCAGGATTCTGCTCTGGAGAGCAATAGCTGCCGTTGAACTTTATTTGTACTTTTTGACCTAAAAAAGATTTAAAGTCATTTTTAAATTTTTTTTTTTATTTAAAACTTACATTTTACTTTATCTCCCTTTGAAAAAAAACTCGCAAAAACTGTTAACTGTTTTTCCCCTTTTTTGATATTCGTAATAGAATTGGGGTGATAGTTTATAAAAATTTAAAAACTATTAATCCAGGGTTGCCATATATTTATTTAAAAAAATACAATTTTTGACAGTTTTTATAGCACTTTTTTGAAAAAATATTAATTTATAGGAAAAAGACCGCTGTTATAAAGGTCAGGGACATTTGGCAAAATTTTTGAATGAGAAAAATTTGTTGTGCAGTATGAACTTTTTTTGCAAAATTGAAAGATCGGATCAAATACTTTCCGAACTTGTGTAAACTTTAATATCCAGGAAATTACTCCATTTTCTTTTTTAATATGAAAAATTAGCTATTTGCTTCGAAGAAACAAAAAATTAAAAAAAAATGTATTAGCCAGTGTTGCCATATTACATTTTTAAAAAATTGTCTAAAAAATTGTCTTCAAAAAATTCTCAAAAATCGTTAAAACCCGATACATCAACTTTTGTACTACAGTTTGAAAAAATATCTAACTTAGCAAAAAAAAAATTTAAAAAAGTCCTAACCCGCTAAGTAAATACATACAATCAAAAAAATAAGTTAGTAGAAAAGTTGGTAAAACTTCTTGTAAATTAGGTATACTATTTTTCAGCAAAACCTTTGCTAAAAATATGTTTTCAGCTAAAATTTTAGTTATACTTATTCAGCACTTAACTGTTTTGAACTAATGTTTTACTGGTATTTTACTAATGTTTTAAGCACATTAATAGTGTGGACGACAACCAGATTGAAAGATATATGCAGACTCAAGTAGATGTCGAGGCATGTCAAGATATTATTTAGATATTACATTAATTTTGTCGTCAATGTGAGAGTATAAACAGCAAGAAATTTTACTGAGTCAGCAAAATTTCAGTCAGGAGGGTGCTTGCAAAAAACATTGCTAATGTCAGCAAAATTGCTTGCTGAAAATCAGCTAACTGACTTTTGGCAACAATATCAGTAGATTCAGCAAAAGTTTTGCTAACACTTAGTGGATTAGAAATTAAAAAACCATTGCTAAAAATTAATAAAATTTTTTAGAATGATTTTTTTCCGGGCTATAATGGTCAAGCAATATTTTAAAAGATGTGAATAAAACAAATTATTTCATCTCGTCACTCAACGTTTCGTTGGCTTTATTCCAACTTTCTCAAGAGTTTTTGACTTTATTAATTTCTGGCAACAAAACATAACAATATATTAATAAACCTTTTTATATTTGTACATTATTTCAAACTTACGATTTTATCCTTTACATTTGTAAAATATTAGATAAATATTAAAATAAAAACGGGACTTCACGACACAAATTTAAATAATAATCTTTAAAAAATATAATCACAATTTATAAATAAATAAAATCACAGTTTACATTAAATTATAATATCACAGAATTATCAACTTAAATGATCGCGATAGAATATTGCAGCTTCGTTTGGTCTTTGTCTTCTTTTGTATTAAGGGAGCTCGTTATTTTCTGTTGAATTCTTAAGCTTTCTAATGTGTATCTTTTATTTTCGTTCCTCTCCATATCTAATATTTTAACCTCCTTAATGTTTGCTTTGTGGTTGCTATCTTTAATATGTTGTGCTAAAGCTGTTGTCTCTTTTCCTTTTTTAATATCATTTTCATGTTCAGTCATTCTTACGCCTAATTTTCTTTTTGTTGTTCCTATGTAAACTTTGTTACACTGCTCCCTCTCGTTTCCATCGCACTTAATTTCATAAACTACATTATTCATTTTTAGTTTGTCAATCTTTGTTTTATTATGTGTAAACAGGTGCCTTAATGTAAAATTTGATTTGTGAGCAATACTGATTTTGTCATCGTTAATTATTTTCCTTAGAGTTTTACTCTCCGTTAATTTTGGGATAAATGGTACACTGTAAAAATTTGTGTCCGTTGTTTTCTCCACTTTGTTATTTTGTTTATTAGTCAGTTTATTGTTAATCAAACTGTTCGTTATGTAAGACGGGTAATTGTTTGTGGTAAGAATTTCTTTTATTTTTTTAATGTTTTCCTTTTTAAATCTATTATCACTCAAGTGTAAGGCTTTAGTTATTAAATTATTTGCGGTGTTGATTTTCATTTTATTTGGTTGAGTAGAATGAAAGTTGATAATTCGTCCTGATGCTGTTGGCTTTGTGTGCCAATTTGTGATTAGCTTTCCATTGTCGTTTATTATTTTCATATCTAAATAAGGTAATTCCATTTTTTGTTCTCGTTCTATTGTAAATTTTATTTTGTTATGATATGTGTTCAAAGTGTTCATTATAATTTCCTCGTCTTTCTTTTTAATAACTGCAAAAAGATCATCTACGTATTTTGATAAAAGTTTTATTTCAACGTTGTGTGTTTTGAGTTTTTCAATTACATTATCTAATAATGTATCCAGAACTATGTCCGCAATAGTTGGGGATAAAGGATTCCCCATAGGCATACCGTAGATTTGGTGGTAAAATTTACCATCATAAGTAAAGTAGTTGTTATCTACTAGGCAGAATTGTAGAAGTTTAAGAAACTGTGGCCTAGAAACTGTTGTGCAGTTCTTGAGAGTTTCCCATTTGTCTAAAATGTTTCTTATTGCTAATTGTATAGGTATATTAGTAAATAATGATACCACGTCAAAAGATACTGTTATTTCGTCTTTCTCTAAAGTTATGTCTTCTATTCTTTCCTTTAATTGAATAGAGTTTTTAATATTATAAACGGGTGATATAAGCTCTTTTAATGTTTTTCCTATATATTTGGCGAGGTTGTAGCATGGTACTTTAAGAGATGAAGAGATAGGTCGAAGAGGCAAATTCTCTTTGTGAATTTTTGGAAGACCGTACAATTCTGGTGCTGCAGCTGCGTGATTTGTCATTTTTAATCTTTCAAATTTATTGATGTGTTTGTTTTTAAAAAGATCTGTGATTATATTGTTATTAATTTTTTGTAGTTTTTCCGTTGGGTCATCTCTTGTTCTCCTATATGTTGTCTTGTCATCCAATAAGTGGATCATTTTTGCCTTGTATTCGTCCCTGTATAATATAACCGTCTTATTTCCTTTGTCTGTGGTTGTTATCATTATTTTACCCCTGTGCTCCTTCAAAAATTTCTTTGTTTCTTAGAGACAAGCAGTTTATTGAAAAAGTATTGCAGGGGGATGGAGAAACTAGCTAAATCAACAGAAAGAGCATCATTTTTACAAGAATGTAGAAAATATGGTATAACACCCACACATGTAAGGAACACTACCCAGAAATTACAACAATTATTCAAAACAACAATAGCAAAAACAGAAATAGAAAGAATAGAAAAAAACTTACAGACAAAACTTCTAAATGTAGAGATTAGGGATACCCATATAAACACAAAGTCAATAAGCAAGGACATTAAACAAATAGAAAAAACAATTAGCAATACACTGAACAAAACAGAATTTATTAAATTTAAAAGTGATCAACTAAATAAATATAATAATGTTAGATTAAAAACACAACAAACACACATTTCAAAAATTATAAAGCTAAAGGAAGAAAAATTTCGAAAATTTAATTTTCATTTTAATGAAGAATGGTTTGTAAATTATACTTCAGTAAATTTTAGTACGGAAACAAAATGGATGCTTTCACTAGGAAACAAATTTGCACTACCAGTCCACAAAGATAACTTTTGCCCAATCCCACTTATAGCTGATATCGAACAGTGGGTTCAAACTTTAAAGGATGATACTGACAAAGAAATTATAAGATCAAAAATCGCAAACAGGATTACAAACTACAAACGGAAATTGAGAAACACTGAGAAGGATAAATACATTTTAAGCATATGCTTCTTCATATATATGAAGAAACAAAGAAATTTTTGAAGGAGCACAGGGGTAAAATAATGATAACAACCGCAGACAAAGGAAATAAGACGGTTATATTATACAGGGACGAATACAAGGCAAAAATGATCCACTTATTGGATGACAAGACAACATATAGGAGAACAAGAGATGACCCAATGGAAAAACTACAAAAAATTAATAACAATATAATCACAGATCTTTTTAAAAACAAACACATCAATAAATTTGAAAGATTAAAAATGACAAATCACGCAGCTGCAGCACCAGAATTGTACGGTCTTCCAAAAATTCACAAAGAGAATTTGCCTCTTCGACCTATCTCTTCATCTCTTAAAGTACCATGCTACAACCTCGCCAAATATATAGGAAAAACATTAAAAGAGCTTATATCACCCGTTTATAATATTAAAAACTCTATTCAATTAAAGGAAAGAATAGAAGACATAACTTTAGAGAAAGACGAAATAACAGTATCTTTTGACGTGGTATCATTATTTACTAATATACCTATACAATTAGCAATAAGAAACATTTTAGACAAATGGGAAACTCTCAAGAACTGCACAACAGTTTCTAGGCCACAGTTTCTTAAACTTCTACAATTCTGCCTAGTAGATAACAACTACTTTACTTATGATGGTAAATTTTACCACCAAACCTACGGTATGCCTATGGGGAATCCTTTATCCCCAACTATTGCGGACATAGTTCTGGATACATTATTAGATAATGTAATTGAAAAACTCAAAACACACAACGTTGAAATAAAACTTTTATCAAAATACGTAGATGATCTTTTTGCAGTTATTAAAAAGAAAGACGAGGAAATTATAATGAACACTTTGAACACATATCATAACAAAATAAAATTTACAATAGAACGAGAACAAAAAATGGAATTACCTTATTTAGATATGAAAATAATAAACGACAATGGAAAGCTAATCACAAATTGGCACACAAAGCCAACAGCATCAGGACGAATTATCAACTTTCATTCTACTCAACCAAATAAAATGAAAATCAACACCGCAAATAATTTAATAACTAAAGCCTTACACTTGAGTGATGATAGATTTAAAAAGGAAAACATTAAAAAAATAAAAGAAATTCTTACCACAAACAATTACCCGTCTTACATAACGAACAGTTTGATTAACAATAAACTGACTAATAAACAAAATAACAAAGTGGAGAAAACAACGGACACAAATTTTTACAGTGTACCATTTATCCCAAAATTAACGGAGAGTAAAACTCTAAGGAAAATAATTAACGATGACAAAATCAGTATTGCTCACAAATCAAATTTTACATTAAGGCACCTGTTTACACATAATAAAACAAAGATTGACAAACTAAAAATGAATAATGTAGTTTATGAAATTAAGTGCGATGGAAACGAGAGGGAGCAGTGTAACAAAGTTTACATAGGAACAACAAAAAGAAAATTAGGCGTAAGAATGACTGAACATGAAAATGATATTAAAAAAGGAAAAGAGACAACAGCTTTAGCACAACATATTAAAGATAGCAACCACAAAGCAAACATTAAGGAGGTTAAAATATTAGATATGGAGAGGAACGAAAATAAAAGATACACATTAGAAAGCTTAAGAATTCAACAGAAAATAACGAGCTCCCTTAATACAAAAGAAGACAAAGACCAAACGAAGCTGCAATATTCTATCGCGATCATTTAAGTTGATAATTCTGTGATATTATAATTTAATGTAAACTGTGATTTTATTTATTTATAAATTGTGATTATATTTTTTAAAGATTATTATTTAAATTTGTGTCGTGAAGTCCCGTTTTTATTTTAATATTTATCTAATATTTTACAAATGTAAAGGATAAAATCGTAAGTTTGAAATAATGTACAAATATAAAAAGGTTTATTAATATATTGTTATGTTTTGTTGCCAGAAATTAATAAAGTCAAAAACTCTTGAGAAAGTTGGAATAAAGCCAACGAAACGTTGAGTGACGAGATGAATTAATTTGTTTTATTCACATCTTTTAAAATATTGCTTGACCATTATAGCCCGGAAAAAAATCATTCTAAATTATTATCAAAATTGGTCATAAAAACAAAATCTATAATAAAATTTTTGTTGAATATTAGTAGACCGAAAAATTTGTAGAAAAATTGTACTTTAATTAATTTATTTGCTGAAAATCATAAAACATATTTTTGTGATTCTTTTAAATTTAATATATTGATTATAATATAAAAATGTTCATACTCCCACGTTGACGAAAATAGAAATAAATATATATAACACGAACAAAATTTTCTTTCAACTACTTACATTAATGGTTGTCTAAATGATGATATCTTTTAAAGAAACGCAAATGCCGCAGATAATTATAGAAACGAGACGAAAAAATAACAAAATATGTAACCCTTTTTGCAATAAGAAAAAGGAACCATATCGCTTTCGCTTTAGTCTACCTGACTGTATGTTTGTTTGTAATTTTACCGCACTGTATTATTAATCTCAATAAACACTTAGTTTTGAACATTTCATCTTTATTGAATTTAAATATTTTATTTTGTCTTTTATTGAATTAATAGACAATTCCTTTCACAAGACGGTGACAACACAAAATTTAAGTTGTTTTAAAAAGCAATTTTGTTTTATGGATTAAAAACAGATACAAAAATCTTCCATGGTTGATTTCATTATGTGTCTCACAAAAGTTGTACTTTATGGTAACATTTTCCTCGTCACTACTACATCGTATATCTTTCAGTCTGGTTGTCGTCCACACTATTAATATGCTTATCAGCACAATTTTTTTAGCAAAATAAATTAGTAAAATATTAGTAAAACAGTAGTTCAAAACAGTTAAATGCTGAATAAGTATAACTAAAATTCATCTTTATTGAATTTAAATATTTTATTTTGTCTTCTATTGAATTAATAGACAATTCCTTTCACAAGACGGTGACAACACAAAATTTAAGTTGTTTTAAAAAGCAATTTTGGGTTATGGATTAAAAACAGATACAAAAATCTTCCATGGTTGATTTCATTATATGTCTCACAAAAGTTGTACTTTATGGTAACATTTTCCTCGTCACTACTACATCGTATATCTTTCAGTCTGGTTGTCGTCCACACTATTAATATGCTTATCAGCACAATTTTTTTAGCAAAATAAATTAGTAAAATATTAGTAAAACAGTAGTTCAAAACAGTTAAATGCTGAATAAGTATAACTAAAATAACATAATTTTAGCAAGAATTTTGTTGAAAAATTGTATACCTGATTTACAAGACGTTTTACACACTTTTCTACTAACTTATATTTTTGAGTGTATTGTAAATTATTTTAAAAGAATGACAAAAATATGTTTTATGATTTTCAGCAAATAAATTAACTAAAGTAAAATTTTTCTACAAATTTTTGTAGTTTTTTTCAGTCTACTAATATTCAGCAAAAATTTTATTAATTTTTAGCAAGGTTTTTTTTTTTATTTCTAATCCACTAAATGTTAGCAAAACTTTTGCTGAATCTACTAGTTTTATTGCTAAAAGTCAGCTCGCTGATTTTCAGCAAACGATTTTGCTGATATTAGCAATTTTTTTGCAAGCACCCTTCTGACTAAAATTTTGCTGACTCAGCAACATTTTTTGCTGACTTTAAAAAACTTTTTTTAGAGTGTAGGTCAAAGTTTGTATTTAAATTGCGAATACCACCGCTAGAGGGCGCAGAAGTGTACAAAAACTTTACAAAAATTATATAAAAATTATTGCAAATTTTAAGGATCAACCAAAAATATTTTATGAAAATATCTAATTAATGAATTTTTTATTTAATTTAATAAAAATTATTTATTCATTAACAGTACGAAGGAAAATTCTATCATTGTAGCTTCAGCGGGTTTTCCATGCTGCCAAGAACGAGACTTTTTCTCCCTTTTAACCTCTATGTTACCACATTCCTGTTCAAAATTCCAAAAAGCGTATATATCTTACCTTTGACCTCGATGAGCGTCCCGGAAGCATTGTCCGATTTGGCTAAAAGTTTTAAACTTCAAACTGAAGTTTTAAGCTTAGCGTGACGCTAAGTTTAAAATATTCCGAAAACTAAAAATCGGCTGTCAGTAACCATAATCAGCGTAAATTGAAGCTTAAGTTTCAAAGGCACACTAGATTCATCAGGCGCTCATCAATTAGACTGCAGAGTAGGACACCTTGGGTATTCAAACTTTTTTAGAGCTTGCCAAATTTATGTATATCAACTTATTTTCAAAAATCAAGCATTATTGCAATTTTCAACAATAAATAAGCTTACTAATGTACGTTATCTCTTAAAGTGCAAAAGTTATCCGCATTTGAAAATCAAACTTTTGCATTTTTGTAATAACCTGGGGCCGAATTTCGGCATTCGCGATTGAGTGAAATCTTTCAAAAATAGTTTTTTTAATGAGTAACTACAAAAATACTAATTAGGAAAGCACCAAGTTTTACATTTATTACCCATCAAGGACCGAACTACAACACCACTGGCCGAAAAAGGCATTAAAATATTTTCTTTTTAGAAATAGAAAATAAATTTTGATAGAAAAATTACGATCACGAATGCCGTAATTGGACCCCTGGTCCCATGGCGTTGTGATTGGAGGTGACGTATTTCCACATTTCGGGCACCTGGTACTTGTTAGATGATATGTCTAAAAAAAGATTTTTTAATGAAAAAAAATATGATTTAAAAAAAGTTTTTATGAACTCAAGCGCGCTACCACCTCAGCCAATTCTGCTTGTGCGTAGTTGCAAGCAAGTAATCGTTTAAGAGTGGATGTTTTAATACGAACGAAAACAAAACAAACAATACAAAAACATTAAAATGTTAAGCAAAAAAACACACTATAACAACAAAATATAGTTGAAGTGCAGTGCTGCTAGTAAATAAAGGTTGTTTTTTTATACAGGTATAGAACTTTAAGTTGGCAACCTTTTTTTAACTGGCGCCCATTTTGTCAGCTGTCAAGCGATTTATGTTTGGTTTAGTTTGGCATTTCAACATGAATAGTTTGACACCTAAACAACGCTTCAAAATTGTGAAAATTTATTTTGAAAATTATGGTTCTGTTCGAAATACGTATCGCGCATTACGTCCATTTTACAGTAAACATAATCGTCCATCACAGCAATTAATTCGATTAACTATGGAACGTTTTCGCACCAAGTTTACTCTAAATGATAATATGCATCCACAATTGATTTAGTTAAGGAAACGTTTTGTAACCGCATATTTTTACGTTTCGGACCCGTTAATCGGCCTCCAAGATCATGTGATTTTACGCCGCTGGACTATTTTCTGTGGGGATATGTGATGTCGCTAGTCTACGCCGATAAGCCCGGCCACAAATGTTGGAAAAAGTCATCGAAAGTTGGACCTCCCGATTAGACTACGTCCGAGCCAGCCAGAATGCCAGAAGATTTCGAATAAAGTAAATTTCATGTCAATTTAAAAACGTCATCTTTGTTTTGTTCCATTTCAAAGTTATTTACCTCTATAAAAAACACTCTTTACAAAACTTAAAAAAATTAAGAAGTGAAAAAACAGTTATACAATAGGTACTGGTTTAGCCAGTCCCGGGATATGTCCTTCAAGGACATATCCCGGTATATACCAAGGATTTATATAGCTCACGTAATATAACTAAAAAATAGAAGACTTTGAAATCGTTTGGTTGTTGCTTAAAAATTTGTTTTTAATTTGAAAAGTATTAATGTGGTATAAAAATAGATTAAACCCGCTTTTAAATACATTGCGAATATAAAATAAGTGGTTATCTTCTTTTCATCGGTCAGGGGACCAGTTCATTAAACATAATTGACATAATTTAACCCACATCAATGGAAAATTATACTAGTTCCAAAATATGTCACACTTTTACCAATCCCGGGATACGAACTTTTAGGGCAACTGCTCCTCATTGCCCGTAGGTATTAAACAAAAAACTTCAATGCAATATCTTGTTCACGCTTAAAACCAAATACCTCTAAAGATGTTAATTAATAATATAATAATAATCTTTATTTTGTTTTTTCTTAAATCATTATATTGGATTTGATTTAAATTAAAATTAAAATAATTTTTATTTTCATATATTTTTAATAACAATTTTAAGCACTTGTAACATAATTATAAATTCTATTCGAACCATCATGTAAGTTACCATTTAAAATATCAACCTTCTCATTCTCTTCAATGATCGTTTTCCCAAAATACCTGAGTCTGAATTCTCTTAATATTGGACATTTTTCAATGAAGTGCTGTAGTGTTTCATCTTCTCTCATATTGCATAAAGTACACATTCTGTTGTATTCGTTTCTGAAACTATTAGCGTTTAGGGGCAGCATACCACATCGTGTTTTAACGATAATCGATACCTTGTTTAGATTCTCTAACTCTTTTATGTAGTTTTTTTTCCAATATTGTGATTCAGAAATCTATAAAAACGAGTATTACTGGATAATGCTAATTCTATCTTTTCACTACGACTTTTATTTTTTAATTCCTGTAGAATTAGCGTTCCTTTTCGAATCCAATCTTGAGTCGATATGTTTTCATTATCAAACGTGATGTTGAAGTCTGCTCCCAGCCGGTTTATTTCTCTTGCCCAATAGCATCTTTTGTTTAAAATCAAAATTGATAGTTTATGTGGCAATCTGCTCTCGTTATATTTAAATATTGTGTTGAATATATAGTTCATATGCAAGTTAAGAGTATAGAAGTAGTTATCCTCGGTGTTTGTTTCTAGTGATAAGGCATAGTTTGGCGTGAAATCTGGCAACCTCAATATTCTTTTTATAAAATACCTTTGTAAAATATCGACCTGGTTAAACAAAGAACATCCCCAAACTTGAGCTTCATAGGACTGAACCGATCTACAAACAGCTTGGAAAAGCTGCCATTTTGATTTTAGTGAAATTGATGTTTTACCAAGAAAGTTTTGCCAAGTACAGTTTAAACTGTTTTTAGCCAAAACATTTCTTTGTTCTAAATGTCTCACAAATGGCATTCTTGGTGTGAGCACTACGCCGAGGTAAGAAAATTCATTTACGATTTTTACTTGTTGTCCTTTATAAATCCATCTATCTTGCGTTGATAGCCGACCACGTTGTCTAAACACCATCATAGCCGATTATTCTAAATTTACCTCCATGTTCCACTCAGTACAATAAGATTCTAATTTATTTATCATTTTCTGCATTGTATGTATGTTGTCTGATAACAGAACTATATCGTCTGCATAAAGAAGTAACCGTATATTGCTTTCTCCTACCCTTAACCCTCCTTCTAACGTAGTATGAAGATCGTAAATAAGATCGTAAGTAAATAACAAAGGAGAAAGGAGGCATCCTTGGCGTACACCAGAAGCTGAAGCTTTCTGATAGTTCTTTACCAGTCCATACTGCTGATTTAGTGTTTTCATATATATTTTCAATTAGGTTTAGCATTTTGTAGATAAACCTAGCATATGTAATTTATATATCAATAACTTTCTTGGCACTTTGTCAAAAGATGCCTTGAAATCCACAAATTTTTTTTCCTCAAATTTTAGGTGCACAATTGATGCTAAGTTGTAAATATTATCTATAGTAGAATAGTTAGGTCTAAAGCCAGCTTGAAATTCATTAAGTATTTTGTGTTTTCCACCCATTTTTAAATTCGTGAGTTTAAAATACCCATTAGAATTTTTACCACAGTTCATGAAAGTAATTCCCCTATAATTACAGGGAGAATCAGCATTACCTTTTTTATATATTGGCAATAAAATATTTTCATTAAACGTATCATCTACTTTTCCAGTTTCAAATATGATGTTGTAAATAGCTGTTAGCTCCAATTAAATTTCACGTGATGCATTTTTAAAAAATGCATATGGCACTCTATCGATTCCTGGTGCTTTGTTTGTTTTTGCCTTGTATAGAGTTTTGCACATTTCATCAATACTAATTTCCTTATCCAGATCATTATCTACTTGTAACTTTGCCGCATAGTGTATATTACTTGCCGTTTGTATCGGATTTAAGAGTGAATTAAAATAGTTTTTAAAATCTTCTGCTGATATGTGCACACCCATATAAAAACTTTGACCTCTTATCTGTTTTGCCACCTTCCACCAGTCTTTTGGATAGTTTGATCTGTTTATTATTTGCTTCATCTCCGCTTGATATTCATTTATTCTCTGTCTACATATTAATTTAAAATATTGATTTGCTTGAATACATTTGCTTTTATCATCCGGGTTATTGGATTTTCTCAAGGCATTTAATAGTTCAAAAGATTTTTCCCTAGCTTTCTCACATTTGTTATTGAACCATATACTTTTAAACTTTGTTTTCTTAATGGAATGTTCTGGTATAGCGTTTGTAGAGGTTGTTATTATATTCACCAAATCATTTAGATTATTTACTTTGCCTTTATTTTTCTGTAAATTAAGGTTTCTATTCAGCTTTTGCAAATATCGAGACTTTTCTGAATCCTTCCACTTTAATTTCGGTAATAAATTCATACAAGTAAGTTCTTCATCTTCTTTATCAAAATTTAGGGTAATTTTTAGCGGCATATGGTCTGAATAAATCTTTGACTCAACTTCAAATCTTTCAACGAATTCTAAAACTTCATATGATGTAGCGCAGATATCATTAACAGAGTAACCTACTGTACTAACAAATGTAAAGTTAATATCTTCATCTCCCATTGTTCTTCCATTAAGCACTACTAACCCATAATAAATTTGTTGATGTAATTTTCATCTATAACTTGCTGCATTTTTCCAATTCTAACATTGATATCGCCCACCACTATAAAATTTGTATTTGTAGTTTCTCGGAAAAAAGTTTTAACTTCCTCAAATTATGAGTTACAACCTTCTCCCCGTATGTATACTGGTATTATACTTAGTATTTTTTCTTTGGATTGCAAAATAATAATATCAATTTCATTAAAAGTTTTAGAATCATGTTTTATTCCAGTTTTCTCCAATCCCTTATTGATACCATATACACAACCCCCACTAGCTCTACCAAATCTGCTTAACCGCTTTGCAGGTTTCCAGTATAGTTTAAAATCTTTAAAATATTTTGACCATTTAGCTGTATTTTCTTCAACTACATTCGTTTCAAATAATGCAAAGATTTGTGACTGACCAACATATTCGAAAAACCCAGGACTCAGATGTTTGTTATTAAGGCCATGTATGTTATATGAAATTATAAGTAAGTTTTGATAATTTGATTTTGTAGTTACATTTTTATTTATAATGTTACTAGTGCTTTGATGTATATTTTCTAGTTTTTTAAATTTAATTTGTTTAATAATAAATCATAATAAATAATAATATTGAATTCATTACCATAAAGTTTCTTTAACATTATGATGCCATCATCTTTGCCGCATGCCAGCTTCTTTTCATTGTTCCATTTGAGCCACTTATTATTAACTTTTAACCTATCATCACGAACCAAAATACGATATTTCTCACTCACAGCTAGAATTTCTTTTTTTAATTGCAGCAGAACCACTTTATTTTGTTGTTTTTCAGCATCCAAATCACGCTCGATATAAATTCCAGTTCCTTTTAGCTCTTTTGTTATCTTTAGGACATCTTCAGTGTTATCAGTTGATTGGAATTGTCATTTTTCCTTCCTTCTCAAATAGCTTTTTTGTTGATTTAATACCATTCGTGTCTGTCATCTTGAGTATATTTGTGCATAAGGAAGGCATTTACTGCTTCCTTGGCCGATTTTTTAGAGTCTAATCCTTTGAAGATAAAATTTTTTTCTTTGATTTGTGATTCCAGAATAGCAATTCTTCTTCGGTCCTTATCTCTTTCAAGTTTAAGTAACTCTATCTCATGCATAAGAAATTCTTTTTGCGTTTTAAGTTCACGTACTTCTTCAGTTAGCTTTGCCAGCCCTGCTAAGACTTCATTGCTCTCTTTAATAATATTTTTTAAATCATCAACGGATAAATCGTTAATTTTTGGCTTATTTTTTGTTGTTTTATTTTATTTTCCCCCACTGAAGATATTTAATGTACTTTTCTTTTTTCCAGCTTGTTTTATTTAAATTATTATTTGTTTCTTTTACGCGGTATACGATACGTTATAAAAGGGAGGACAGTAATTTCATTAATCAGCTGATAATGTATTTATGTATCTATTGTGAATGTTTTCTTATTTTTGTTTCTTTTAATTTTCAACACTATAATGTTAGCGGGAAGTTATTGTTTCTTCACTTAGTTGTTGTTGTTTTTAGAATGTAATTTTTGTTTTGTTTAGTTATTTTGTTTTTGTATTACCGAATATTGATATTTTGTAATTTTATTATTTGTATGTCTATTACAGTTTTAAATATATTCACAGACACTATTAATTTTGCTAATAATTTTGCACGCACAGCCGTTAATTATCATTTAATTTTATTATTTTTATTTTAATAAATAAACTCCAGCAAAGATTTTTTCTTCCAATCAGAATCAGTGTTGCTAACAGTGTTATTTTGAAAAATGTGATTTAATAATTTTTTGGTAAAAAAGGTAGCAAGACTCTTTTGCCTCCAGATTAAAAGTTTCTTCAGGAACACATATAGTGTTCATATTTTTCTGAAAGAATACTAATCATAGTTGCGACTAATGGAAATTATATTCCCAAGTTGGTTACTAGTAGTAGTAGTTGTTCTTTATTTCATATATTATAATGTATAAAGTTTACAAAGAATATGTTTAATATTAGTACATTATTATTAAGTAAAAAAAAAGAACTTACGACTTTGAAATTAGTCGTCAGTCGGAAGTTGGTTACTATTCTCCCACCAGACTTCTCCGAATTTGACAATTTGTTTACTCAAATTTCAACTTTAACCAACTTTTTCTCTGACTGCAACACCGAAATTTTAAAATCAAAAACGGGGCAAGATTCTCCAATTTAGACCAAATAGGAAAGCATTATCGCTTCAAATGTGGACAATATATTAAAAAATAACATTTTAGGAAATTTTTTGGAAATTGTGGGATTTCCTTTAGTGAATTGTGGGAACTTTTATTGCGCAACAAAATATTTGTTAAAGCACGTATTTTAATGAAATTTTATACTAACCTGTACCTTGCTATTGTTTTTATTACAGCAGAAAAAAATTTTATAGAACTACTCGTAACTAAAGGAAATTCCACGATTCCCAAAACACTTTGGAAAAATTTCCTAAAATCCGATTTTTTACATTTATTGCTGTTTTGTCCACATTTGAAGCGATGTTAAAAAAGGAATAAACTGCAGGAACAGCCCCCTTTTTTGTAATTTCCAATTTCGGTGCTCCACTCAGAGCAAAAGTTGGTTAAAGTTGAAAATTGAGTAAAAAAGTGGTCGAATTCGGAGGGGTCTGATGGAGAACAATAACCAACTGGGGAATATAATTTCCATAAAACGTAACTATATTTAGTAGACAAATATTAACACTTTATGTGTTCCTGAAGAAATCTGGAGGCAAAAGAGTCTTGTCACCTTTTTAACCAAAAAAGTACTAAATTCTCAGTTTTTTTATAATTTACAACTTTAGAGCCGTTTTATTTTAAGCGTGAACAAGATATTGTAGTTTTTTGTTTAATTAAATAAGTTTTTGTTAATATCGCCAACACTTTTCAAAGCAATCGGACTTGATTTGCCTTTTTCATTACCAAAAAAGCCGGACCATGTTATTGCAAAAATTCAAAATTTTGATTTTCAAATGCATGTTATCCGCACTTTAAGAGATAACCAACGTTTTTATTATTGGAAAATAAAAACAGATCACAGAAACGTTTCACTTTTAAAAATCGGTTGATAAATAAAAATTTGACAAGCTCTAAAATATTTGAATATTTTTACCCGAGATGTCCTAATTTGGAGTCCAATTGATCAGCGCCTAATAGATCTAGTGAGCCCTTCTTTGAAACTTAAGCTTGAAATTACTGATTATGGCTGTGTGAAGTTTCATGGCAATCCGAACAGAAAGTAAGAAATGGATGCATTATTTCCAAAATATTTGTAATACACCACACAGTGCACTGTGGGTCGGACAAATGTCGTTCTATGGAGTTCTGCCCCAAAATCTTTCAAAAAAGCAGTTAGGTTTTCAATAAAGTTGATTAAGGCAGAATTAGTTTGTACGTTCTGTTCTGTTACGAATCAGCTGTTTTGTTTCTGTTCAATTGAAAGTCTGTATGTGGTTAGTTTTCACTTTTCCGTTCTGTTCTGTTGCGGACAAATCTATTGAAAATAGAATTCAACGTTAAGTGACAGCCTAAAGTGCGTATGTATTGGTTTGTTGTGAAATATTTTTCCCAATATTTGAATCAGGGATGATAAAGTTAGTACTATAGTACTTTTTATAGTGCTATTTGAACCTCAGATGTACCATGATACTCCTATGACTCATTTAGTACGATTTACAAATTTTTCTATGTATGAATTTCTTGGTCCCTTCCATAATTATTAATTCGATTTGCAGTCCCATATGAACAATGAATTAATTCGGAACCAAACGCTGTGAATTCAATCACATGATTTCACTAAGTGCGACTGATTACAGATGATTATATTAGAGTTTTATTAATCGATTAAACCAATTATTGAATTCAATCACTAAGGGTTATAATTATTATTAACTAATTCTGATTTTCAAAAAAGTAAATAATAAAAATTTTATAAAAATGTGAAATTGAATTTGTTTGCTACCAATCACAAGGATCGAATTCGCAAAAAACTGTGAGAAATGTAATTCAATACAGCAATATATTAATAGCACATTCAAAAAATATTAAAAATTTGCTGAATTTAAGAAAAAATCTCAAAACTTTAAAAATTTTTTAAATCAATATCGGCTAATTTTCTTAGTACGCACTGCTCGTTTTTACATAGCCTTATGTACATTTTTACGAAAATTTTGGTATTGAAAATGAGCAAAATCGGTCCAGCGGTCCAAAAGTAATGAGTGACAGTGTTAAAATAACTCTAAATTTTCCATACAAATTGGTGTATAATGGACTGTATATTATTAGAATTCATTGTAGTGTCTGGTGTATAAAATATAACGTCATATTTTTCCACCAGACGCTAAGATAATATTTAAAATTCACCGCAAGTTCTTTTTCTCCACAAAAACTTTTTTTTCACCTCAAAAATAGTTTTGTTACCTCAAAAATGTTTTTCACGACACAATTTATTTTTTTACATCCAAAAAAGTTTTTCATCTCAAAATTTTGTTTTCACCTCTTAACATATTTTTTTTAGTATATTTTTGTTGTTTCATTTGTAATTGTTCATTTTGGAGGGTACAAAGATTTGTTTGTTAATTTATATTCAAATTTTTTTTTATACTTGTAATGCCGAAAAAGTACTATTTTATATGCACTATTTTAAAATCGGATTTATCATCCCTGATTTGAATGTTTTTGGTTTGAGTTTCTTTTACTTTTTAAAACAGCTGATTCGTCTCACAGAAAAAGTAATTACAAAATATTACCTACAGAACAGAACGACACAGAACGGCAACAGAAAGTAACAACTATTGAGGCCTTTAGATTTAATTAAAAAAATATTTTACAATATATTTATTATATGCAAAATATATTTCTTTAGGAGAATTCATATTTATAATTGAATGTTAAGCTATTCACTTATTTCCTGCTTAATAATTATACCAGGCGTAGTTTGATTTTGTAAGTTTGAATGTGTTTGAGTTGTCAAATTATTGGTATTTTGATTTTTTTCAGCAGATTGAGTAAGTGTAGCGTGTGTCGTGGTTTTATTAGAATGCAGCATGTCCACTGTTGACGGATGTAGAGGAATAGCAACATATTGATGACCACTTCCATCTAAAATAAAAAAAAAAATAATAAACGTATATAAAATAAAGTTGTATATAGAACAGGTCTACTAAAAACAGTCTGTAAAATCAGCAACATTTTCGCTGGGATGATCCTTGCATAAAAATGCTAATATTAGCAAAAACTTTACTAAAACCAGCAAAAGTTTTGCAGAAAATTTGCTAAATTCTGCAAAATTTTTATTGAATTTACGATTTTTTTTTGCGGATATCAGCAATTTTTCTGCAAGGGTCCTTAACGCAAAAATGTTGTTAACTTTACGGACTTTTTTGATAGTAGAAAAGGTACTGCTTTTAAACATAACTTATTATTGAATAAAATATTTCGTGAGATTATTTTCAATGGGGGCTTCAAATGGGGGCTTAAAAACCGCACGCAGAAAAAATACACATGCGATTATGTTTGCATGTAATTAACCAACCACAATAATATAACCGGCACAGTCAGTGTTGCCTTAAGCTGAATGTTGAAAAGTGATAGATCGTTGAAAGAATAGTTCTTTAAAGCGCTAGAGGGGACAAAAAGGGCTAGTTTTTTTTTTGTATATATCAATATGGAGCACTTTATTCTTTCGCTTTGTAAATGCTTATTTAAGATTCCGTTTGCTCTTATTAAAAATATGATATATTTTTTTTTTTTAAATGAGGAACCAAAAAAATCGATGTGTTCTATTTATAAAAGACGATTTATGATTTTATGGATTTAAATTCAGCAATTTTGAAAATAATAATATCTCAAATACTAAAGGATATTTTAATGACCTTGTAAGGATCTTAAAAATTCTTCTTTTTTATATCAAACAATAATCCTTAACGTTTACTAACAAATTTGGTCACTTATGAACATAAATTGGTTTCAATTTATTGACTATAACCAGAGCAACCAGAAATAGTTAATGGTTGTATATAAATTCAGATATAGTTTTCTACAATTAAATGTTTTAATTTAGTATACATATGTTAAATCATAAATATGTGTATGGCATGGTGGTACACTCAGTGAAAAGTTTCAATCATATATATGAAAAACTTCAGAAATATGAAGAAAAACTTCATTGATTTTCGTCCAATTAACACTTCATAAATATGATGAAATTGTGACATAAAAGAGCGAATTGATGACATGCATCTTCATATTTATAAAATGTTTCATAAATATGATGATGAAGTTTTATAACTTTTAAAAAGTGTTTCATAAATATTATGAAATATTTCATAAATAGGACGAAGCTGCTTCATAAGCTTTTATTAAATGATTCATAAATATAAAGAAACGTTTCATAAATATTATGAGCAATTTTCATATATTATGTTTAAAATTTTTTCCTAAATTTCTTTATGTAATTTAGAAAAACAATGCGATCTGTTATTTTAATTCGTTATTGAGTATAATAAATTTTATTTTTCTTAAAATTAAAAAATTTAAAACTACAAGAGAAAAATAAATACAATTTCAGTTTTTGCAGATCCAATATTATTTTTAAAATTGAAGTTTTTATAAAAAATATCTTCTAAAGGTCGAAATTTGGAATCGAAATAAAAAAACACTTTAAATTTTTAAAATCAATTTCCAATGTAAAAGGTTTAACTTATTTAAATAATTATATATAATCTTAATAACTTTTGATTTTAAATTGTAGATGATGGTGCTTGGTTTTAATGAAGCTAATTTTAATTTGTTATAAAGATTAATTATATTGAAATTGAACTAGTGGTAGGAAGAAAAAGGCGTCACTTTTGCTTAAAAGATTTGATGAGTTTTTTTTTATTGAGAACTTGTTATACAAGATAAATTAGATTAAAAATTATACCTTTTTTGTTTTCTTACTTTTATTGTTATGTTTCATTAAAAATTTGCAAAACCAGATAACACCAACAAAATTCATTTTTTATTTCACGCGCGATCACTCGCATTCAAATTGCTCGTTTGATAAAACAAGCAAAACCAAAATTTTCTTCCTTTGCTTCAAAACTGGTTTATATTTTGTATTAGAGTGAGAAAAATATACAGCATGCCTAGATTACAAACAATCTAAAGGATACAACCAGTGGCGAAAATTTATTTTCCATACATTTTTTTAATTTTTATGTTTTAACTTTATATTAAAAAAAATCTATTTATTGTAAAATTAAGAACAACTTAAAAAATATTCAATTGATGTTTTAAAATTCAAAGAATTTCTCGTATATTTTGAGTTTTTAAAAAAATTAATTGCAAATGATATTTTCTATACTTCAAGTGAGCATTACAATTTGTTATATTTTATTTCCAAAGTTTACTATTTTTCCCTAAAAAAGAAAAATCCATTTTTACAAAGTTTATGAAACTGTTTTATGAAATGAAATATTTGTCATACATTTTCATCATATTTATTAAATCTTTATAAGTATGATGAATAATTGATGATTGGCACCTCTCATACAAACCAACATTAAGAATTGCTTTAACTTGGCATCTGTTAAAAGTACGCGAACGAAATTTGGCACTGCGTTTTATTTTAAAATTTAAATTGATTTACATTGGCTCCTGTTAAAACAATAAAAACGATATGAAGTACTATGCCAAAAGAGGGCTGGATAGTACGAGGGGCATGGTACTTCCCATTTTAAAATATAGAACTTCTGGTCCTGTTAAACGTAGATTAACAAACTTTTGCACGGCGTTTTATAATAACATTTTTGTCCTAAAAGTGGGTGGGAAAGGAAAAGTGGGCGTGGCACCACCCATGCAAGCCAACATTTAAAATTATTTTACCTAGGCTCCTGTTGATCCCATATGCGCAAAATTTGACACGGCGTTTTTTAATTAAATTTTAAAAAACTACATCAAAAGTGGGCAGAATTGCAGGAAAAGGAGTATCACTTCACTCACAACCCAAATTTTAAAATTGCTTCTCCTTGGCTAATACCGAACATATTTGATCAAAACTTGGCACAGCTTTTTTAATAATATTTTTAAGCAATGTAATGTAAAAGTAGGAGGGATAAGACGATAGGCGTGTGACCTTTCATTAATCCCGAAATTTTGTATTACTTTAGCTCTGCTCCAATAAATGACATTAAAGGTAAATATGCCTCAGCGTATTTTGACAAAATTTGTAAGCACTGCCCTAAAAGTTTGCATTCTTTTAATTAAAAGCTGCTCCTGCAAATTGGCTTAATTGTTTAATTTTGCTCACATAGGGAATCAATTAAACAAAAAAATTGAGCACAATAAATATTACAGTATCCACGTTTTTAAAATATTTGGGATTTGTGTAAAACTATATTTTTTAGTCTAATTTGGATAGATTTATTACTACTTTAAACAGGACTACTAAAATTTTATAAATGCTTAACATGGGATAATCTCAAATATAATGCAACAAAATTTGGCGTTTTATAAAACCCCTTCATACGGAACATATTCAAACTAAATTTGTCGTATATATTTTGAGCAGCTTTATACCAAGTATGGTGACGGATTGTTATAATTTCAGAAAATTGATTCAAAGTGAGGAAAATTGGACATCTTTCGGCAAAATTAGGCAACTGCTCGCAGTTTAGAACATTTTGAAAAAAAACTTATTTCTAATCTGCTGTCATTATTTTATTTGATACAATCAAATCAAAAAATCACTTTTACTATCATTATTAGACTTGAGTCTCCTTCTGACTTTGATCCAGTACAAAAATCTGAGCTCTCTAAAGTGTAAATAAAAATAAAAACAATTGTCTTGTTACAAGATTAGACCAAAACAATTTAATAGTGTTTATGTTTTTTCGACCTTTTTGTTTTAAAATCCAATTAAATAAATAGTCAAGCTCGAGGTCTAAGATTTTAATAAAATTATTTTATTTTTATTTTCAATATATTTCTCCATCCGTCGGATGGCATCTTCAGGAAACTTAAATTAGAATATACAAAAATATATAATACACAAATTAATATCATGTTGACCAGTGTAAAACAAAATAAACAAAAAAGTAACAAGCATAAAATATGAACAAAAAACGTTTCTTTAGTTAGTCTCTTTACAGGAAGAAGAAGAAGAAAACATTTTTATTGAAAAATTTTACGGACACAAGGGATACACCAGACTGCCGCAGTTTCGTCCCCCTCCTGGGACTCGTCACTTACACTGAGTTACAATATTCAAAACAATCAAACAACCACACGGTTAAGTATTTTCTATTGCACTAATTATTTTTAAGCTTTGTCTTGTTTATTATATGCCTATACCAGGGCTGTCAGATATGGTGATTTCTTGCCAAACATGGCGATTTTAAAACGTGTTTGGCGTCGAGATTTTCCATATGGCGACATGGCGATTTTTTTTGGCGATTTATGATGTAACTGGCGATTTTTTTGGCTATTTTCACCATTTAAATTTCAGTGATTTTTTTAAATAGTTTGTCTTTTTTGTTATCATTACTAATTAAAAAAAAAAATTGCATGATTTTTGTTTTGTTATCATTTTAAGTGAATTTCATATTTAGTGTCAAAACGACATCAAAAGTCATGTCATGTCGTATGACATATGAACTTATGTTCATAAATTGGAATAGTTATTTTAATAACGAAATTCCAACAAATTTACTTGATTTTTGGCCAAAAGTGTTTGATTACACAGTGCAACACAAAAATTCCAAATAAAAAAACACTTATCCCAGCCGAAAGTACTCGATGAGAGGAGAAAAGTAATTTCTGGATTTTGCTAGATTGGTTGCCGTTCGTTTTTTATGAGCCTCTATAGTTTTTTCGCCAAATTCGACTTTGAGCACTTTTTTGCAATTTTCTTCTATTTTTCGCATGGCCATAGCTCGAAAAATGCTGTGATTTTTTTTTGCAGTCTTCAGCAAAGTTGTAGCTCTTGACTCGGCCAACAAAACCCCAAAAATGTCGAAAAAATTACCACTTTTTTCACCGATTTTTTCCGTTTTTCGACTACAGCTCTTGTACTATTGAAAATTTTACCAAACAATCAAGGGAAGAAATGTAGCCTATAAACGACCACTCCTTGACAAACATTTTTGTAATACAAATTAATACCCGTTTGATGCCTATTTTTATACTTTTTTTCATACTCTTTCACATATTTTCATGTTTTTCACTTTAATCAGAAAATTCAATACTAAATTGCAAAAAAAATACATGTGCCTTTTTTAAACTTTTGCTCAATAAAAACAATAAAATCAAAAAAAAAAAAAAAAATGAAAATTAATCACATTTGTATGGCAAAATCCGTATCAAGCAGTTAGTATGTACTCCGTATCAAGCAGTTAGTATGTACTGGAAAGTTGTTCATAATTTTATAGGCTACATTGCTTCCCTTGATTGTTTGGTAAAATTTTCAATAGTTCAAGAGCTGTAGTCGAAAAACGGAAAAAATCGGTGAAAAAAGTGGTAATTTTTTCGACATTTTTGGGGTTTTGAGCATGAAGGTGAAATTTGTCCGACTTAATATATTCAGCATTTTTGTTGGCCGTGCTGTGCATACACCGCATACTCTAGAGACATTTATTCATTCCCCCGCATAGTTTAGGGACATTTACTTACTTTGGGGACTGTCCCCAAAATTTTCGCGCCTTTTCATACATCTAGCGTTTAAGATGAGGACAATTTTTTCTATACACCGCATATTCCGGCGACAATTTTGGGCGTGTCCCTCACGTAATTTAATTTTAATTCCGACTAGGTTTATTGAAAGTTAAAATTGTAATGACAAAACTTAATCTAACAATTTATTAAGACCCACAAAACATGTAAACAAAACAAGTATATATCGAACAGACAAAAAACTGGACCGTTATTCTTAGAGAGACTAAGAGTAGCCAGTACATTGATTTCATATGTGCGTTTACTAATTTGTTATTAACTAGCAATAACAAACAGTAAAGCACATATGAACAATAGACAAAACAAAAAACAGACAACAACAACTAATAATAGGGATTAACAATGACAGTGACGACACTACTAACAGTGATGGTACAGTGAGTGGTACTGTGACTGGCGATCTGACCCGACATACTCCCCACGTTGAAAGGACTGGCTTTCAAGAATCTTCTTGGGAAGGTAAAGGAGCCACCTTATGTATTGGTCGTCTATAAAAATGAAGCCAATTTTGCAGGGATGGCTGAACCAAACAGTTGTTTGAAATATCTTCGATTTCAGCATTAAAATTGGTATGTCGTATGTGCGCCACGATTTCCAAAAGGTGGTTTGCAGCTCGATGGACTGCAGATGAACAATGTTTCTTGCTTTCAAGGAACGATCTAATGGGGATCTGTTGAAAATACGAAAAATATAAGTAAGTATTCTAATGATTTTATAATATGAAGAATGCTTATCAATAATGATATCAATTATAGCTGGTGAGTCATTTGTGGTACATTTAAAAACGGCTGCTTTTCTTCGTTCCAAAATTTCTGTCTCGTTATCAACTAAGTTTGCTGGCCAATACAAAATCTCTTTGCATAAAAATTGAGGACCATTGAACCAAATTGTGGATGGTAATTCTGATGCACTGCAACCACGGGATACAATATCTGCAGGATTGCTTTTTGATGGAACATGTCGCCATTGAATATCTCGAGTTTGCTCCTGAAGTTCTGAAATACGATTGCCCACAAAACAATTTAGTGTTGATGAATGCAACTTTAGCCATTGTAAAGCGATTTTTTAATCTGTCCAAAAGAAAATAGAAGATACAAATTTAATAATTTTAGATTTGATTTTGGACCACGTTTTGCTAAGTAAGACCGCAGCACACAATTCGAGGCGTGGCAAGGATTGAGCCTTTATTGGAGCGACTTTTGATTTGGCAATCAGCAAAGTTGCTCTATAGGAGCCATCTAAATAAACACGATAATAAAGGCAGCATCCAAAAGCACGTTGCGAAGCATCTGCAAAGCCATGTATTTCGCCAAGTAAATTTTCTGAAGTTAAAACATATCGAGGCACTTGTATATTTTGAATATTTGACAAATCTTCCTTAATTTGGAGCCAAAGTTTTGTAAGATTTGAGTTGAGGGGTTCATCCCAACTGATATTTTGTACCCACATTTCTTGAAGCAGCATTTTACAACGAATAACAATAGGGCTCAAGAGGCCGAGTAAATCAAAAATTCTAGCTACCATTGACAAAACTGAACGTTTAGTGGGGCAAACTACATCGGGCAAATCAAAACGGAACAAAAAATTATCTTTTCTGGGATTCCATGACATACCAAGTGTTTTAGTGACATCGTTTTCACCCGTTTTAATTGTGACCTCTTCATCTGAATTTGAAACAAATTCAGGACAATTGCTGTTCCATTTTGCCAGCTGAAGACCATGCAAACTTAAAATTTTTATAATTTAAATTTTCTTCGAATTCAAAACTTCAAAATTATTTGAGCCGGTTAAAACGTCGTCCACCTATAGATCTTCACGAAGTACTTAAGAGCCAATTGGATAGGAAGATTAATTTCGATCAGCGATATAAAACAAGCTACGAATTGCAAAAAAAGGCGCTGCTGAGAGTCCATACGTAACTGTATTTAATTTTAAAATTTTAAGTTTTTCTTCTTTATTAGCTCACCAAAGAATCAATTGAAATTTACGATCGCGTTGATCAACTAGAAATTGACGGTACATTTTTGATATGTCAGTACATTTTTGATCGGTTCAGACGAAAAGAAAACAAAGTTGTGATCAAATCTTGTTGTATTGTTGGGCCAACCATGAGAATTTCATTTAAGGAATGATTAGAAGCAGTACGAGCCGATGCATCAAAGACAACGCGAAGTTTGGTTGTAGTACTTTGAGGTTTTAAGACACAGTGGTGTGGTATAATATAATACGGAAGTGCAACCGGCTTATCGTAGGGCGACATATGACCGAGAGCCATATATTCGTTCATAAAATCGACATACATTGACTTTAAAATAGAGTCACGCTCCAATCTACGTTCGAGCAACAAAAATCTTCTACGAGAAATTTCAAAAGACTCACCCAAATAATCTGCATTGAGTTTAAAAGGCAATCTTACTTGTATACGACCATCAGCATTAACATTAACGTTGTCCACAAAATGCTGTTCACACCTTTGCTCCTCTTCACTAAGAATTTGGGAACCACTGGCATACTCTTCAACTTCCCAAAATTTTTTCAAAGTGTTGTCCAATGTTTCCGTTGAAGAATAAAGTGCTAAGTTGCATGTAAGAGGCGACGAAGTTGTTTGAGAAGTGAATTTGCCTCCAACAATCCAGCCAAACACAGTATTGACAAGGCAAGGTTTGCTATCTCCCAAAGAAATGCGTTCATCTAGCAACATTGCAAAAAACACCTCAGAATTAAGCAATAAATCAATTCGTTGTGGCTTGTAGAACAAAGGGTCTGCGAGTTGTATCGTTTCAGGTATTTTCCAATCTGATGTTTCAATAAATTCGCCAGGCTGTTGAGCAGAAATTGATTTGGTTACCGCAAAGACTGAGGACCACTGGAACGAACCAATACGAGATTTAATTGTGGCTGCAACAGAAAACTTGATGCTTGTTTGTATTTCTCCAATACCAGAAACACCTTGAGGTTCTGGTTGAAATTGTAACTTGAGCCTTTTTGCAACTTCTTCTGTAATGAAATTTATTTCAGAACAGGAATCAAGTAATACTCTTACCGGTATAAAAGAACCAAAATTGTCCTTGATAAGAATCACTGCAGTTGGTATGATTGACCTTTTGAATGACCGCGCTACCAACGAAACTGGGTTACCTTGACTAGAAGATGTATTTGTATTTGTATTTATTAAAGTATTTGATTTTCTAATACAACAAGATACAGTATCTTATAAATTACAGTATTAGAGTCTGACAAGTTAGAGTATAATTTAGTACACTAATTTGAGAAACAATATTTAATTTAATAATATTATATAAGTATAAAGAAAAATAATGGTGCTTGATTTAGGGCACCATTGGACAATGGCGATGCTGTATGATCGGGAACTGCATAAATATGCAAATTAGTATGATGAGCTGCATGACAAACCCGACAACGAGATTTGGATGGGCATTTCGAAACTATATGGCCCTTTCGTAGGCAGTTTATGCAGTGCCCATTTCGTTTTACAAAATTAAAACGTTCCGAAACTACAAGCGACAAAAACGAGGAACATGTTGTGATGTAATGATCAGTGCTGCTACAATATGAACAGGTCAACTCGGTTTTTGAATTTACAAAAGTATTCACTGAACGATTGAAGTTCGACTTTGGCTTTGAACCACTAGGTTTATGCACTGTTTCACATTTCTTCCCATGGCTTTCTAAAAATTGACAGCGATTACTTAAAATGTTGTAGCAGGTATCCCAAGTAGGCAGTGATTTAAATTCTTGCTTTTCATCATAATTTTGCCTGGAACCTTCATCCAACTTCAGCAACACCATGTGAATTATAATCGCATTCATAACGTCCATTTCGGAGCCAAGAGACAAAAGAGAGCCATGAATAGCCGAAACAGTGTCGATTATGTTCCGCAATGAAACGCAGTCACCCTTGGACATTTGAGAAACATTAAAAAGAGCAGTAATATGTTCCAAAAATATAAGTACCTTATTATCGTAGCGTTCCTTCAGCCGTTCCAGGGCCTTCGGGTAATTCTCATCTGTAACCAGGAACGGCTCTACCACAGCTAGGGCAGGACCAGAAAGACAGCTCAGCAAATAATTAAATTTAACAGCGAATTATCATGGACCATGTTTTGAAACGTTGATATAAATCGCTTATAATCAGCGTATTTTCCGTCGAATCGGGGCAACTTTAACGAGGGCAAACGAGATTGATGTGGCGCTCCAGACATTGAAGCATTTAGAAAACTATGTTCCGCTGAAGTAGAGCAACGACTTTTATTTAAAAGTGTTAACAACTTTGCCTTAGATGTGATAAAAACTTCTTCCAAATCACTACGACAATTATCAGCTGGATTTAGCTTTTCAATTTGTCCTTGAACTTCACAAATTTCTTTAAAATAAGTTTCTAAAATTTGTAGGCGACATTGCAAAATGGTTGCATCCACTTTGTTGCCATCTTTTTCATTTTTCTTATGT